>JAZGLO010000766.1:0-24656 GCA_036873155.1 Biomphalaria sudanica | reverse complement strand
AATAACGTATGAGTATATTGCCTGTCAGGGTTTTGATTTTAAGCTTCGCTTCTCTGCCAAGATAAACAAAACAACTAAATATAAAAAAGTCAGGCTATAAGTTTCTTTATTGAAGATACGAGACCAACGCCATCTAAAATAATTATCATTTTTGGTTAAGGAAGACTTAGCTACCTTAAACAAAATAAATATCCTAGTTTTCTCAAATTGGACATTAGCTCAAGGCGTTAAGTATAGTGATTTGTTTTCCTAGATACTTGACTGACTAACATTTTAATTTCCCACTCTCGGTGGACGATACAAGACGAGAACCTAAGTTTTTATTACTTACCATGTGCCTAAAAAAAAAACCCAAGCCTTTCTCACTATGGAAACCGAAGCGAAAATTTTCCCAAAAAGAAACCACACACACACACAATTTTGTATTTCGACCCATTATGTTTGTTAAAGCCTGGTCGTGCAGTATATGCGCGCTGGACTGTCGTTCACCATACCGGCGCATCCAGCGTCGTCCTGCAGGAGGTTTGGACTAGGAACTAGATTAACCAGGATTTTTTTTCGGTCGAGTGGAATCGGAGGAACAAAAAAATCTGTTCCACTTTTTTAATCTATCATAAAGGAACATCCGAAACTTGCAAAATATTTTTTCAACATTAAAATATTTATCTTATCTTATCTTATATAATACAGACGTTACTTCAAAAAAGAAGATGATTACGTCCTACGCGTCATGCATTTAGTCATGCATATTAACCAATGACTTAAATTCTGCCAAGTCACTGGTTTTTCTGGCTAGCTCAGGCAACCCATTCCATGCTCTAATAGCACTAGGGAAGAAGGAGTATTTGTACAAATTTGTCCTAGCATATGGGACGAGGAATGTGCCTTTATTTTTGTGTCTTTCAGAGTATTTTATTAAATTTTGTTTTTGTATTTGAAGATTATGGTTCAGTGTTTTATGTATAATTGCTACTTTACTTTTGAGTCTTCTGTCCTGAAGGCTTTCTAAATTTAGTGATTTTAACTAATGGTGTTACTCTAGTCAAATGTGAATATTCGTTTGTTATGAATCTCACTGCTATATTTTGTGTTTGTTCCAGTTTCTTAATGTTTTCTTGAGTTGAGGGGTCCCACACGGTGGATGCATATTCTATTATTGGCCTAACCATGGTTAAATAACATTTTAGTTTTATGTTCTTATTTGATTTATAGAAATTTCTTTTAATAAACCCTAATGCTTTGTTTGATTTTTTTATAGTTTCATCAATATATGGATTCCATGACAGTTTTTCATTTATTATAACACCTAGGTATTTTGAGTTTTTAGTTTGTGCTACTGTTTTGCCATGAATACTATAAGTGGAATTAATTTGTTTTAGTTTTTTTGTTACTCTTAATAACTGACATTTTTCTGGGTGGAAAGACATGCTCCAATTTGATTCCCATTTCTGTAATTCATTTAATTCTCTTTGTAAAATTTCTGTGTCTTGTTTTGTTTTTATTGTTTTATATATTATGCAATCGTCTGCGAATAATCTGACTTTTGTTTCTGAACTAATGCAATTTGGTAAATCGTTTATGTAAATTAATAATAGTAGTGGACCTAAGACTGTTCCTTGAGGTGCACCTGAGTTTCCTGTTATTGGTGTTGATTTAGAGCCATTTATTATTACAGTTTGTTCTCTCCCTATCAGAAAATCTTTAATCCACTGATGCAATAGTTCAGTCCAAAAAATCTGTGTGAAAAGAGCCTTAGTTTAAATTTCGCACTACGCCCCACCGTTTGAGTTATTTGCATAACAAGAGTTGATCCAAACAATCAAATTACTTATGCATTGGAATAGATGCAAACTAGGGATAGTCCTTTCGAAGTTTACAAATGAATTTCGTAAAATTTCTTAACAAAGCTTTAAAACGTTAGCTGATATCTCGACATCAAATGATGCTACGTTACTCTGTCAGGCTTCCTGCGAACACGCCACAACACGAAGTAAACAACTAAAAAAACTTGACAACTCTGGGCTTTTAAAAATAAAGTGATTCCTAAATGAGTCTATTACATCAGCAGCCAAAACTGTACAATTGACAACACAAAAACAATAAATGTACAATGTTTCACTGTAGTCTACCGCACTGCCGTACTAAGCTCTATTGGTCTCTGTCTTGTCTTCACCAAGAACTCACAGCAGCATACTGTCTTGACTCTGAATTGACAGTAACAGCCTGTCTTGACTCTTAACTCACAGTAGCAGCCTGTCTTGATTTTAAAGTCACAGTAACAGCCTGTCTTGACTCTTAACTCACAGTAGCAGCCTGTCTTGATTTTAAACTCACAGTAGCAGCCTGTCTTGATTTTAAAGTCACAGTAACAGCCTGTCTTGACTCTTAACTCACAGTAGCAGCCTGTCTTGATTTTAAAGTCACAGTAACAGCCTGTCTTGACTCTTAACTCACAGTAGCAGCCTGTCTTGATTTTAAAGTCACAGTAACAGCCTGTCTTGACTCTTAACTCACAGTAACAGCCTGTCTTGATTTTAAACTCACAGTAACAGCTGCCTTAACTCTGAACTCACAGTAACAGCCTGTCTTGAATGTGAACTCATAGTAGCAGCCTGTCTTGATTCTAAACTCACAGTAACAGCCTGTCTTGATTTTAAAGTCACAGTAAAAGCCTGTCTTGACTCTAAACTCACAGTAGCAGCCTGTCTTGATTCTAAACTAACAGTAACAGTCTGTCTTGATTTTAAAGTCACAGTAACAGCTGCCTTAACTCTGAACTCACAGTAACAGCCTGTCTTGAATGTGAACTCATAGTAACAGCCTGTCTTGACTCTTAACTCACAGTAGCAACCTGTCTTGATTTTAAAGTCACAGTAACAGCCTGCCTTGACTCTTAACTCACAGTAGCAGCCTGTCTTGACTCTTAACTAAAAGTAACAGCCTGTCTTGAATGTGAACTCATAGTAACAGCCTGTCTTAATTTTAAACTCACAGTAACAGCCTGTCTTGATTTTAAAGTCACAGTAACAGCCTGCCTTGACTCTTAACTCACAGTAACAGCCTTTCTTGATTTTAAAGTCACAGTAACAGCCTGTCTTGACTCTTAACTCACAGTAGCAGCCTGTCTTGACTCTTAACTCACAGTAACAGCCTTTCTTGATTTTAAAGTCACAGTAACAGCCTGCCTTGACTCTTAACTCACAGTAGCAGCCTGTCTTGATTCTAAACTCACAGTAACAGCCTGTCTTGAATGTGAACTCATAGTAACAGCCTGTCTTGATTTTAAAGTCACAGTAACAGCCTGCCTTGACTCTTAATTCACAGTAACAGCCTTTCTTGATTTTAAAGTCACAGTAACAGCCTGTCTTGACTCTTAACTCACAGTAGCAGCCTGTCTTGATTTTAAAGTCACAGTAACAGCCTGTCTTGATTTTAAAGTCACAGTAACAGCCTGCCTTGACTCTTAACTCACAGTAGCAGCCTGTCTTGATTTTAAACTCACAGTAACAGCCTGTCTTGACTCTTAACTCACAGTAGCAGCCTGTCTTGACTCTTAACTCACAGTAGCAGCCTGTCTTGATTTTAAACTCACAGTAACAGCCTTTCTTGATTTTAAAGTCACAGTAACAGCCTTTCTTGATTTTAAACTCACAGTAACAGCCTGTCTTGACTCTTAACTCACAGTAGCAGCCTGTCTTGATTCTAAACTCACAGTAACAGCCTGTCTTGAATGTGAACTCATAGTAACAGCCTGTCTTAATTTTAAACTCACAGTAACAGCCTGTCTTGATTTTAAAGTCACAGTAACAGCCTGCCTTGATTCTTAACTCACAGTAACAGCCTTTCTTGATTTTAAAGTCACAGTAACAGCCTGTCTTGACTCTTAACTCACAGTAGCAGCCTGTCTTGATTTTAAAGTCACAGTAACAGCCTTTCTTGATTTTAAAGTCACAGTAACAGCCTGTCTTGACTCTTAACTCACAGTAGCAGCCTGTCTTGATTTTAAGCTCACAGTAACAGCCTGTCTTGACTCTTAACTCACAGTAGCAGCCTGTCTTGATTTTAAAGTCACAGTAACAGCCTGTCTTGACTCTTAACTCACAGTAACAGCCTGTCTTGATTTTAAACTCACAGTAACAGCTGCCTTAACTCTGAACTCACAGTAACAGAATGTCTTGAATGTGAACTCATAGTAGCAGCCTGTCTTGATTCTAAACTCACAGTAACAGCCTGTCTTGATTTTAAAGTCACAGTAACAGCCTGCCTTGACTCTTAACTCACAGTAGCAGCCTGTCTTGATTTTAAACTCACAGTAGCAGCCTGTCTTGATTTTAAAGTCACAGTAACAGCCTGTCTTGACTCTTAACTCACAGTAGCAGCCTGTCTTGATTTTAAAGTCACAGTAACAGCCTGTCTTGACTCTTAACTCACAGTAACAGCCTGTCTTGATTTTAAAGTCACAGTAACAGCTGCCTTAACTCTGAACTCACAGTAACAGCCTGTCTTGAATGTGAACTCATAGTAACAGCCTGTCTTGACTCATAACTCACAGTAGCAGCCTGTCTTGACTCTTAACTCACAGTAGCAACCTGTCTTGATTTTAAAGTCACAGTAACAGCCTGCCTTCACTCTTAACTCACAGTAGCAGCCTGTCTTGACTCTTAACTCACAGTAACAGCTTGTCTTGAATGTGAACTCATAGTAACAGCCTGTCTTAATTTTAAACTCACAGTAACAGCCTGTCTTGATTTTAAAGTCACAGTAACAGCCTGCCTTGACTCTTAACTCACAGTAACAGCCTTTCTTGATTTTAAAGTCACAGTAACAGCCTGTCTTGACTCTTAACTCACAGTAGCAGCCTGTCTTGATTCTAAACTCACAGTAACAGCCTGTCTTGAATGTGAACTCATAGTAACAGCCTGTCTTAATTTTAAACTCACAGTAACAGCCTTTCTTGATTTTAAAGTCACAGTAACAGCCTGTCTTGACTCTTAACTCACAGTAGCAGCCTGTCTTGACTCTTAACTCACAGTAACAGCCTTTCTTGATTTTAAAGTCACAGTAACAGCCTGCCTTGACTCTTAACTCACAGTAGCAGCCTGTCTTGATTCTAAACTCACAGTAACAGCCTGTCTTGAATGTGAACTCATAGTAACAGCCTGTCTTAATTTTAAACTCACAGTAACAGCCTGTCTTGATTTTAAAGTCACAGTAACAGCCTGCCTTGACTTATAATTCACAGTAACAGCCTTTCTTGATTTTAAAGTCACAGTAACAGCCTGTCTTGACTCTTAACTCACAGTAGCAGCCTGTCTTGATTTTAAAGTCACAGTAACAGCCTGTCTTGATTTTAAAGTCACAGTAACAGCCTGCCTTGACTCTTAACTCACAGTAGCAGCCTGTCTTGATTTTAAACTCACAGTAACAGCCTGTCTTGACTCTTAACTCACAGTAGCTGCCTGTCTTGACTCTTAACTCACAGTAGCAGCCTGTCTTGATTTTAAACTCACAGTAACAGCCTTTCTTGATTTTAAAGTCACAGTAACAGCCTTTCTTGATTTTAAACTCACAGTAACAGCCTGTCTTGACTCTTAACTCACAGTAGCAGCCTGTCTTGATTCTAAACTCACAGTAACAGCCTGTCTTGAATGTGAACTCATAGTAACAGCCTGTCTTAATTTTAAACTCACAGTAACAGCCTGTCTTGATTTTAAAGTCACAGTAACAGCCTGCCTTGATTCTTAACTCACAGTAACAGCCTTTCTTGATTTTAAAGTCACAGTAACAGCCTGTCTTGACTCTTAACTCACAGTAGCAGCCTGTCTTGATTTTAAAGTCACAGTAACAGCCTTTCTTGATTTTAAAGTCACAGTAACAGCCTGTCTTGACTCTTAACTCACAGTAGCAGCCTGTCTTGATTTTAAGCTCACAGTAACAGCCTGTCTTGACTCTTAACTCACAGTAGCAGCCTGTCTTGATTTTAAAGTCACAGTAACAGCCTGTCTTGACTCTTAACTCACAGTAACAGCCTGTCTTGATTTTAAACTCACAGTAACAGCTGCCTTAACTCTGAACTCACAGTAACAGAATGTCTTGAATGTGAACTCATAGTAGCAGCCTGTCTTGATTCTAAACTCACAGTAACAGCCTGTCTTGATTTTAAAGTCACAGTAACAGCCTGCCTTGACTCTTAACTCACAGTAGCAGCCTGTCTTGATTTTAAACTCACAGTAGCAGCCTGTCTTGATTTTAAAGTCACAGTAACAGCCTGTCTTGACTCTTAACTCACAGTAGCAGCCTGTCTTGATTTTAAAGTCACAGTAACAGCCTGTCTTGACTCTTAACTCACAGTAACAGCCTGTCTTGATTTTAAAGTCACAGTAACAGCTGCCTTAACTCTGAACTCACAGTAACAGCCTGTCTTGAATGTGAACTCATAGTAACAGCCTGTCTTGACTCTTAACTCACAGTAGCAGCCTGTCTTGACTCTTAACTCACAGTAGCAACCTGTCTTGATTTTAAAGTCACAGTAACAGCCTGCCTTGACTCTTAACTCACAGTAGCAGCCTGTCTTGACTCTTAACTCACAGTAGCAGCCTGTCTTGATTTTAAACTCACAGTAGCAGCCTGTCTTGATTTTAAAGTCACAGTAACAGCCTGTCTTGACTCTTAACTCACAGTAGCAGCCTGTCTTGATTTTAAAGTCACAGTAACAGCCTGTCTTGACTCTTAACTCACAGTAACAGCCTGTCTTGATTTTAAAGTCACAGTAACAGCTGCCTTAACTCTGAACTCACAGTAACAGCCTGTCTTGAATGTAAACTCATAGTAACAGCCTGTCTTGACTCTTAACTCACAGTAGCAGCCTGTCTTGACTCTTAACTCACAGTAGCAACCTGTCTTGATTTTAAAGTCACAGTAACAGCCTGCCTTGACTCTTAACTCACAGTAGCAGCCTGTCTTGACTCTTAACTCACAGTAACAGCTTGTCTTGAATGTGAACTCATAGTAACAGCCTGTCTTAATTTTAAACTCACAGTAACAGCCTGTCTTGATTTTAAAGTCACAGTAACAGCCTGCCTTGACTCTTAACTCACAGTAACAGCCTTTCTTGATTTTAAAGTCACAGTAACAGCCTGTCTTGACTCTTAACTCACAGTAGCAGCCTGTCTTGATTCTAAACTCACAGTAACAGCCTGTCTTGAATGTGAACTCATAGTAACAGCCTGTCTTAATTTTAAACTCACAGTAACAGCCTTTCTTGATTTTAAAGTCACAGTTACAGCCTGTCTTGACTCTTAACTCACAGTAGCAGCCTGTCTTGACTCTTAACTCACAGTAACAGCCTTTCTTGATTTTAAAGTCACAGTAACAGCCTGCCTTGACTCTTAACTCACAGTAGCAGCCTGTCTTGATTCTAAACTCACAGTAACAGCCTGTCTTGAATGTGAACTCATAGTAACAGCCTGTCTTAATTTTAAACTCACAGTAACAGCCTGTCTTGATTTTAAAGTCACAGTAACAGCCTGCCTTGACTTATAATTCACAGTAACAGCCTTTCTTGATTTTAAAGTCACAGTAACAGCCTGTCTTGACTCTTAACTCACAGTAGCAGCCTGTCTTGATTTTAAAGTCACAGTAACAGCCTGTCTTGATTTTAAAGTCACAGTAACAGCCTGCCTTGACTCTTTACTCACAGTAGCAGCCTGTCTTGATTTTAAACTCACAGTAACAGCCTGTCTTGACTCTTAACTCACAGTAGCAGCCTGTCTTGACTCTGAACTCACAGTAGCAGCCTGTCTTGATTTTAAACTCACAGTAACAGCCTTTCTTGATTTTAAAGTCACAGTAACAGCCTTTCTTGATTTTAAACTCACAGTAACAGCCTGTCTTGACTCTTAACTCACAGTAGCAGCCTGTCTTGATTCTAAACTCACAGTAACAGCCTGTCTTGAATGTGAACTCATAGTAACAGCCTGTCTTAATTTTAAACTCACAGTAACAGCCTGTCTTGATTTTAAAGTCACAGTAACAGCCTGCCTTGATTCTTAACTCACAGTAACAGTCTTTCTTGATTTTAAAGTCACAGTAACAGCTTGTCTTGACTCTTAACTCACAGTAGCAGCCTGTCTTGACAGTGTCGATATTGGGAGACATGGTCCAGGCCTTCGCAAAGCTTGTAGTACATTTTTTGAGTCAGTGACCACAACAATCTGTGTTGCCCTCAAATGTCCCGAGTTGAGAGAGTCTATAACTCTTAAGGCTTCACAGACTGCCAGGGTCTCTGCATCCAAACTGCAGACACTACCACATGGTCCAAAGATTTTAATTGAGTCAGAACCAAGAAATTTAATGTAGGCTCCCGTGTGGTAGCAGCTTTCACAATGTCTTCTTTTTCCCGTGTCGTAGCAGCTTTCACATAGAACTTTTTTCTTGAGTCGTATCTATCTCTATTCTTCATTTTTAATTTTTTTTTTGGTTGTGAGTTGTATTGTAAATTGTAAGCAGTAATAACGAGTTGACCTAGATTCAAGACACGGCTGTCTCAAAGCGTCGAACTGCCATTTTTATCCATCACTGTAAAATGTCCCATGTTCTTCATTTCTACAACCGTCTGTTTATTTCCTTTCTTGGTTCTTATCTTATCTTATCTTATATAATACAGACGTTACTTCAAAAAAAGAAGATGATTACGTCCTATGCGTCATGCATTTAGTCATGCATATTAACCAATGACTTAAATTCTGACAAGTCACTGGTTTTTCTGGCTAGCTCAGGCAACCCATTCCATGCTCTAATAGCACTAGGGAAGAAGGAGTATTTGTACAAATTTGTCCTAGCATATGGGACGAGGAATGTGCCTTTATCTTTGTGTCTTTCAGAGTATTTTATTAAATTTTGTTTTTGTATTTGAAGATTATGGTTCAGTGTTTTATGTATAATTGCTACTTTACTTTTGAGTCTTCTATCCTGAAGGCTTTCTAAATTTAGTGATTTAACTAAAGGTGTTACTCTAGTCAAATGTGAATATTCGTTTGTTATGAATCTCACTGCTCTATTTTGTGTCTGTTACAGTTTCTTAATGTTTTCTTGAGTTGAGGGGGTCCCAAACAGAGGATGCATATTCTATTATTGGCCTAACCATGGTTAAATAACATTTTAATTTTATGTTCTTATTTGATTTATAGAAATTTCTTTTAATAAACCCTAATGCTTTGTTTGATTTTTTGATAGTTTCATCAATATATGGATTCCATGACAGTTTTTCATTTATTATAACACCTAGGTATTTTGAGTTTTTAGTTTGTGCTACTGGTTTACCATGAAATACTATAAGTGGAATTAATTTGTTTTAGCTTTTTAGTTACTCTTAATAACTGACATTTTTCTGGGTGGAAACACATGATCCAATTTGATTCCAATTTCTGTAATTCATTTAATTCTCTTTGTAAAACTTCTGTATCTTGTGTTGTTTTTATTGTTTTATATATTATGCAATCGTCTGCGAATAATCTGACTTTTGTTTCTGAACTAATGCAATTTGGTAAATCGTTTATGTAAATTAATAATAGTAGTGGACCTAAGACTGTTCCTTGAGGTGCACCTGAGTTTCCTGTTATTGGTGTTGATTTAGAGCCATTTATTATTACAGTTTGTTCTCTCCCTATCAGAAAATCTTTAATCCACTGATGCAATAGTTCAGTCCAAAAAATCTGTGTGAAAAGAGCCTTAGTTTAAATTTCGCACTACGCCCCACCGTTTGAGTTATTTGCATAACAAGAGTTGATCCAAACAATCAAATTACTTATGCATTGGAATAGATGCAAACTAGGGATAGTCCTTTCGAAGTTTACAAATGAATTTCGTAAAATTTCTTAACAAAGCTTTAAAACGTTAGCTGATATCTCGACATCAAATGATGCTACGTTACTCTGTCAGGCTTCCTGCGAACACGCCACAACACGAAGTAAACAACTAAAAAAACTTGACAACTCTGGGCTTTTAAAAATAAAGTGATTCCTAAATGAGTCTATTACATCAGCAGCCAAAACTGTACAATTGACAACACAAAAACAATAAATGTACAATGTTTCACTGTAGTCTACCGCACTGCCGTACTAAGCTCTATTGGTCTCTGTCTTGTCTTCACCAAGAACTCACAGCAGCATACTGTCTTGACTCTGAATTGACAGTAACAGCCTGTCTTGACTCTTAACTCACAGTAGCAGCCTGTCTTGATTTTAAAGTCACAGTAACAGCCTGTCTTGACTCTTAACTCACAGTAGCAGCCTGTCTTGATTTTAAACTCACAGTAGCAGCCTGTCTTGATTTTAAAGTCACAGTAACAGCCTGTCTTGACTCTTAACTCACAGTAACAGCCTGTCTTGATTTTAAACTCACAGTAACAGCTGCCTTAACTCTGAACTCACAGTAACAGACTGTCTTGAATGTGAACTCATAGTAGCAGCCTGTCTTGATTCTAAACTCACAGTAACAGCCTGTCTTGATTTTAAACGTCACAGTAACAGCCTGCCTTGACTCTTAACTCACAGTAGCAGCCTGTCTTGATTTTAAACTCACAGTAGCAGCCTGTCTTGATTTTAAAGTCACAGTAACAGCCTGTCTTGACTCTTAACTCACAGTAGCAGCCTGTCTTGATTTTAAAGTCACAGTAACAGCCTGTCTTGACTCTTAACTCACAGTAACAGCCTGTCTTGATTTTAAAGTCACAGTAACAGCTGCCTTAACTCTGAACTCACAGTAACAGCCTGTCTTGAATGTGAACTCATAGTAACAGCCTGTCTTGACTCTTAACTCACAGTAGCAGCCTGTCTTGACTCTTAACTCACAGTAGCAACCTGTCTTGATTTTAAAGTCACAGTAACAGCCTGCCTTGACTCTTAACTCACAGTAGCAGCCTGTCTTGACTCTTAACTAAAAGTAACAGCCTGTCTTGAATGTGAACTCATAGTAACAGCCTGTCTTAATTTTAAACTCACAGTAACAGCCTGTCTTGATTTTAAAGTCACAGTAACAGCCTGCCTTGACTCTTAACTCACAGTAACAGCCTTTCTTGATTTTAAAGTCACAGTAACAGCCTGTCTTGACTCTTAACTCACAGTAGCAGCCTGTCTTGACTCTTAACTCACAGTAACAGCCTTTCTTGATTTTAAAGTCACAGTAACAGCCTGCCTTGACTCTTAACTCACAGTAGCAGCCTGTCTTGATTCTAAACTCACAGTAACAGCCTGTCTTGAATGTGAACTCATAGTAACAGCCTGTCTTAATTTTTAACTCACAGTAACAGCCTGTCTTGATTTTAAAGTCACAGTAACAGCCTGCCTTGACTCTTAATTCACAGTAACAGCCTTTCTTGATTTTAAAGTCACAGTAACAGCCTGTCTTGACTCTTAACTCACAGTAGCAGCCTGTCTTGATTTTAAAGTCACAGTAACAGCCTGTCTTGATTTTAAAGTCACAGTAACAGCCTGCCTTGACTCTTAACTCACAGTAGCAGCCTGTCTTGATTTTAAACTCACAGTAACAGCCTGTCTTGACTCTTAACTCACAGTAGCAGCCTGTCTTGACTCTTAACTCACAGTAGCAGCCTGTCTTGATTTTAAACTCACAGTAACAGCCTTTCTTGATTTTAAAGTCACAGTAACAGCCTTTCTTGATTTTAAACTCACAGTAACAGCCTGTCTTGACTCTTAACTCACAGTAGCAGCCTGTCTTGATTCTAAACTCACAGTAACAGCCTGTCTTGAATGTGAACTCATAGTAACAGCCTGTCTTAATTTTAAACTCACAGTAACAGCCTGTCTTGATTTTAAAGTCACAGTAACAGCCTGCCTTGATTCTTAACTCACAGTAACAGCCTTTCTTGATTTTAAAGTCACAGTAACAGCCTGTCTTGACTCTTAACTCACAGTAGCAGCCTGTCTTGATTTTAAAGTCACAGTAACAGCCTTTCTTGATTTTAAAGTCACAGTAACAGCCTGTCTTGACTCTTAACTCACAGTAGCAGCCTGTCTTGATTTTAAGCTCACAGTAACAGCCTGTCTTGACTCTTAACTCACAGTAGCAGCCTGTCTTGATTTTAAAGTCACAGTAACAGCCTGTCTTGACTCTTAACTCACAGTAACAGCCTGTCTTGATTTTAAACTCACAGTAACAGCTGCCTTAACTCTGAACTCACAGTAACAGAATGTCTTGAATGTGAACTCATAGTAGCAGCCTGTCTTGATTCTAAACTCACAGTAACAGCCTGTCTTGATTTTAAAGTCACAGTAACAGCCTGCCTTGACTCTTAACTCACAGTAGCAGCCTGTCTTGATTTTAAACTCACAGTAGCAGCCTGTCTTGATTTTAAAGTCACAGTAACAGCCTGTCTTGACTCTTAACTCACAGTAGCAGCCTGTCTTGATTTTAAAGTCACAGTAACAGCCTGTCTTGACTCTTAACTCACAGTAACAGCCTGTCTTGATTTTAAAGTCACAGTAACAGCTGCCTTAACTCTGAACTCACAGTAACAGCCTGTCTTGAATGTGAACTCAGAGTAACAGCCTGTCTTGACTCATAACTCACAGTAGCAGCCTGTCTTGACTCTTAACTCACAGTAGCAACCTGTCTTGATTTTAAAGTCACAGTAACAGCCTGCCTTCACTCTTAACTCACAGTAGCAGCCTGTCTTGACTCTTAACTCACAGTAACAGCTTGTCTTGAATGTGAACTCATAGTAACAGCCTGTCTTAATTTTAAACTCACAGTAACAGCCTGTCTTGATTTTAAAGTCACAGTAACAGCCTGCCTTGACTCTTAACTCACAGTAACAGCCTTTCTTGATTTTAAAGTCACAGTAACAGCCTGTCTTGACTCTTAACTCACAGTAGCAGCCTGTCTTGATTCTAAACTCACAGTAACAGCCTGTCTTGAATGTGAACTCATAGTAACAGCCTGTCTTAATTTTAAACTCACAGTAACAGCCTTTCTTGATTTTAAAGTCACAGTAACAGCCTGTCTTGACTCTTAACTCACAGTAGCAGCCTGTCTTGACTCTTAACTCACAGTAACAGCCTTTCTTGATTTTAAAGTCACAGTAACAGCCTGCCTTGACTCTTATCTCACAGTAGCAGCCTGTCTTGATTCTAAACTCACAGTAACAGCCTGTCTTGAATGTGAACTCATAGTAACAGCCTGTCCTAATTTTAAACTCACAGTAACAGCCTGTCTTGATTTTAAAGTCACAGTAACAGCCTGCCTTGACTTATAATTCACAGTAACAGCCTTTCTTGATTTTAAAGTCACAGTAACAGCCTGTCTTGACTCTTAACTCACAGTAGCAGCCTGTCTTGATTTTAAAGTCACAGTAACAGCCTGTCTTGATTTTAAAGTCACAGTAACAGCCTGCCTTGACTCTTAACTCACAGTAGCAGCCTGTCTTGATTTTAAACTCACAGTAACAGCCTGTCTTGACTCTTAACTCACAGTAGCTGCCTGTCTTGACTCTTAACTCACAGTAGCAGCCTGTCTTGATTTTAAACTCACAGTAACAGCCTTTCTTGATTTTAAAGTCACAGTAACAGCCTTTCTTGATTTTAAACTCACAGTAACAGCCTGTCTTGACTCTTAACTCACAGTAGCAGCCTGTCTTGATTCTAAACTCACAGTAACAGCCTGTCTTGAATGTGAACTCATAGTAACAGCCTGTCTTAATTTTAAACTCACAGTAACAGCCTGTCTTGATTTTAAAGTCACAGTAACAGCCTGCCTTGATTCTTAACTCACAGTAACAGCCTTTCTTGATTTTAAAGTCACAGTAACAGCCTGTCTTGACTCTTAACTCACAGTAGCAGCCTGTCTTGATTTTAAAGTCACAGTAACAGCCTTTCTTGATTTTAAAGTCACAGTAACAGCCTGTCTTGACTCTTAACTCACAGTAGCAGCCTGTCTTGATTTTAAGCTCACAGTAACAGCCTGTCTTGACTCTTAACTCACAGTAGCAGCCTGTCTTGATTTTAAAGTCACAGTAACAGCCTGACTTGACTCTTAACTCACAGTAACAGCCTGTCTTGATTTTAAACTCACAGTAACAGCTGCCTTAACTCTGAACTCACAGTAACAGAATGTCTTGAATGTGAACTCATAGTAGCAGCCTGTCTTGATTCTAAACTCACAGTAACAGCCTGTCTTGATTTTAAAGTCACAGTAACAGCCTGCCTTGACTCTTAACTCACAGTAGCAGCCTGTCTTGATTTTAAACTCACAGTAGCAGCCTGTCTTGATTTTAAAGTCACAGTAACAGCCTGTCTTGACTCTTAACTCACAGTAGCAGCCTGTCTTGATTTTAAAGTCACAGTAACAGCCTGTCTTGACTCTTAACTCACAGTAACAGCCTGTCTTGATTTTAAAGTCACAGTAACAGCTGCCTTAACTCTGAACTCACAGTAACAGCCTGTCTTGAATGTGAACTCATAGTAACAGCCTGTCTTGACTCTTAACTCACAGTAGCAGCCTGTCTTGACTCTTAACTCACAGTAGCAACCTGTCTTGATTTTAAAGTCACAGTAACAGCCTGCCTTGACTCTTAACTCACAGTAGCAGCCTGTCTTGACTCTTAACTCACAGTAGCAGCCTGTCTTGATTTTAAACTCACAGTAGCAGCCTGTCTTGATTTTAAAGTCACAGTAACAGCCTGTCTTGACTCTTAACTCACAGTAGCAGCCTGTCTTGATTTTAAAGTCACAGTAACAGCCTGTCTTGACTCTTAACTCACAGTAACAGCCTGTCTTGATTTTAAAGTCACAGTAACAGCTGCCTTAACTCTGAACTCACAGTAACAGCCTGTCTTGAATGTAAACTCATAGTAACAGCCTGTCTTGACTCTTAACTCACAGTAGCAGCCTGTCTTGACTCTTAACTCACAGTAGCAACCTGTCTTGATTTTAAAGTCACAGTAACAGCCTGCCTTGACTCTTAACTCACAGTAGCAGCCTGTCTTGACTCTTAACTCACAGTAACAGCTTGTCTTGAATGTGAACTCATAGTAACAGCCTGTCTTAATTTTAAACTCACAGTAACAGCCTGTCTTGATTTTAAAGTCACAGTAACAGCCTGCCTTGACTCTTAACTCACAGTAACAGCCTTTCTTGATTTTAAAGTCACAGTAACAGCCTGTCTTGACTCTTAACTCACAGTAGCAGCCTGTCTTGATTCTAAACTCACAGTAACAGCCTGTCTTGAATGTGAACTCATAGTAACAGCCTGTCTTAATTTTAAACTCACAGTAACAGCCTTTCTTGATTTTAAAGTCACAGTAACAGCCTGTCTTGACTCTTAACTCACAGTAGCAGCCTGTCTTGACTCTTAACTCACAGTAACAGCCTTTCTTGATTTTAAAGTCACAGTAACAGCCTGCCTTGACTCTTAACTCACAGTAGCAGCCTGTCTTGATTCTAAACTCACAGTAACAGCCTGTCTTGAATGTGAACTCATAGTAACAGCCTGTCTTAATTTTAAACTCACAGTAACAGCCTGTCTTGATTTTAAAGTCACAGTAACAGCCTGCCTTGACTTATAATTCACAGTAACAGCCTTTCTTGATTTTAAAGTCACAGTAACAGCCTGTCTTGACTCTTAACTCACAGTAGCAGCCTGTCCTGATTTTAAAGTCACAGTAACAGCCTGTCTTGATTTTAAAGTCACAGTAACAGCCTGCCTTGACTCTTAACTCACAGTAGCAGCCTGTCTTGATTTTAAACTCACAGTAACAGCCTGTCTTGACTCTTAACTCACAGTAGCAGCCTGTCTTGACTCTGAACTCACAGTAGCAGCCTGTCTTGATTTTAAACTCACAGTAACAGCCTTTCTTGATTTTAAAGTCACAGTAACAGCCTTTCTTGATTTTAAACTCACAGTAACAGCCTGTCTTGACTCTTAACTCACAGTAGCAGCCTGTCTTGATTCTAAACTCACAGTAACAGCCTGTCTTGAATGTGAACTCATAGTAACAGCCTGTCTTAATTTTAAACTCACAGTAACAGCCTGTCTTGATTTTAAAGTCACAGTAACAGCCTGCCTTGATTCTTAACTCACAGTAACAGTCTTTCTTGATTTTAAAGTCACAGTAACAGCTTGTCTTGACTCTTAACTCACAGTAGCAGCCTGTCTTGATTTTAAAGTCACAGTAACAGCCTTTCTTGATTTTAAAGTCACAGTAACAGCCTGTCTTGACTCTTAACTCACAGTAGCAGCCTGTCTTGATTTTAAGCTCACAGTAACAGCCTGTCTTGACTCTTAACTCACAGTAGCAGCCTGTCTTGATTTTAAAGTCACAGTAACAGCCTGTCTTGACTCTTAACTCACAGTAACAGCCTGTCTTGATTTTAAACTCACAGTAACAGCTGCCTTAACTCTGAACTCACAGTAACAGAATGTCTTGAATGTGAACTCATAGTAGCAGCCTGTCTTGATTCTAAACTCACAGTAACAGCCTGTCTTGATTTTAAAGTCACAGTAACAGCCTGCCTTGACTCTTAACTCACAGTAGCAGCCTGTCTTGATTTTAAACTCACAGTAGCAGCCTGTCTTGATTTTAAAGTCACAGTAACAGCCTGTCTTGACTCTTAACTCACAGTAGCAGCCTGTCTTGATTTTAAAGTCACAGTAACAGCCTGTCTTGACTCTTAACTCACAGTAACAGCCTGTCTTGATTTTAAAGTCACAGTAACAGCTGCCTTAACTCTGAACTCACAGTAACAGCCTGTCTTGAATGTGAACTCATAGTAACAGCCTGTCTTGACTCTTAACTCACAGTAGCAGCCTGTCTTGACTCTTAACTCACAGTAGCAACCTGTCTTGATTTTAAAGTCACAGTAACAGCCTGCCTTGACTCTTAACTCACAGTAGCAGCCTGTCTTGACTCTTAACTCACAGTAACAGCTTGTCTTGAATGTGAACTCATAGTAACAGCCTGTCTTAATTTTAAACTCACAGTAACAGCCTGTCTTGATTTTAAAGTCACAGTAACAGCCTGCCTTGACTCTTAACTCACAGTAACAGCCTTTCTTGATTTTAAAGTCACAGTAACAGCCTGTCTTGACTCTTAACTCACAGTAGCAGCCTGTCTTGATTCTAAACTCACAGTAACAGCCTGTCTTGAATGTGAACTCATAGTAACAGCCTGTCTTAATTTTAAACTCACAGTAACAGCCTTTCTTGATTTTAAAGTCACAGTAACAGCTTGTCTTGACTCTTAACTCACAGTAGCAGCCTGTCTTGACTCTTAACTCACAGTAACAGCCTTTCTTGATTTTAAAGTCACAGTAACAGCCTGCCTTGACTCTTAACTCACAGTAGCAGCCTGTCTTGATTCTAAACTCACAGTAACAGCCTGTCTTGAATGTGAACTCATAGTAACAGCCTGTCTTAATTTTAAACTCACAGTAACAGCCTGTCTTGATTTTAAAGTCACAGTAACAGCCTGCCTTGACTTATAATTCACAGTAACAGCCTTTCTTGATTTTAAAGTCACAGTAACAGCCTGTCTTGACTCTTAACTCACAGTAGCAGCCTGTCTTGATTTTAAAGTCACAGTAACAGCCTGTCTTGATTTTAAAGTCACAGTAACAGCCTGCCTTGACTCTTAACTCACAGTAGCAGCCTGTCTTGATTTTAAACTCACAGTAACAGCCTTTCTTGATTTTAAAGTCACAGTAACAGCCTTTCTTGATTTTAAACTCACAGTAACAGCCTGTCTTGACTCTTAACTCACAGTAGCAGCCTGTCTTGATTCTAAACTCACAGTAACAGCCTGTCTTGAATGTGAACTCATAGTAACAGCCTGTCTTAATTTTAAACTCACAGTAACAGCCTTTCTTGATTTTAAAGTCACAGTAACAGCCTGTCTTGACTCTTAACTCACAGTAAGAGCCTTTCTTGATTTTAAAGTCACAGTATCAGCCTGTCTTGACTCTTAACTCACAGTAGCAGCCTGTCTTGATTTTAAAGTCACAGTAACAGCCTTTCTTGATTTTAAAGTCACAGTAACAGCCTGTCTTGACTCTTAACTCACAGTAGCAGCCTGTCTTGATTTTAAGCTCACAGTAACAGCCTGTCTTGACTCTTAACTCACAGTAGCAGCCTGTCTTGATTTTAAAGTCACAGTAACAGCCTGTCTTGACTCTTAACTCACAGTAACAGCCTGTCTTGATTTTAAACTCACAGTAACAGCTGCCTTAACTCTGAACTCACAGTAACAGAATGTCTTGAATGTGAACTCATAGTAGCAGCCAGTCTTGATTCTAAACTCACAGTAACAGCCTGTCTTGATTTTAAAGTCACAGTAACAGCCTGCCTTGACTCTTAACTCACAGTAGCAGCCTGTCTTGATTTTAAACTCACAGTAGCAGCCTGTACTGATTTTAAAGTCACAGTTACAGCCTGTCTTGACTCTTAACTCACAGTAGCAGCCTGTCTTGATTTTAAAGTCACAGTAACAGCCTGTCTTGACTCTTAACTCACAGTAACAGCCTGTCTTGATTTTAGAGTCACAGTAACAGCTGCCTTAACTCTGAACTCACAGTAACAGCCTGTCTTGAATGTGAACTCATAGTAACAGCCTGTCTTGACTCTTAACTCACAGTAGCAGCCTGTCTTGACTCTTAACTCACAGTAGCAACCTGTCTTGATTTTAAAGTCACAGTAACAGCCTGCCTTGACTCTTAACTCACAGTAGCAGCCTGTCTTGACTCTTAACTCACAGTAACAGCTTGTCTTGAATGTGAACTCATAGTAACAGCCTGTCTTAATTTTAAACTCACAGTAACAGCCTGTCTTGATTTTAAAGTCACAGTAACAGCCTGCCTTGACTCTTAACTCACAGTAACAGCCTTTCTTGATTTTAAAGTCACAGTAACAGCCTGTCTTGACTCTTAACTCACAGTAGCAGCCTGTCTTGATTCTAAACTCACAGTAACAGCCTGTCTTGAATGTGAACTCATAGTAACAGCCTGTCTTAATTTTAAACTCACAGTAACAGCCTGTCTTGATTTTAAAGTCACAGTAACAGCCTGCCTTGACTCTTAATTCACAGTAACAGCCTTTCTTGATTTTAAAGTCACAGTAACAGCCTGTCTTGACTCTTAACTCACAGTAGCAGCCTGTCTTGATTTTAAAGTCACAGTAACAGCCTGTCTTGATTTTAAAGTCACAGTAACAGCCTGCCTTGACTCTTAACTCACAGTAGCAGCCTGTCTTGATTTTAAACTCACAGTAACAGCCTGTCTTGACTCTTAACTCACAGTAGCAGCCTGTCTTGACTCTTAACTCACAGTAGCAGCCTGTCTTGATTTTAAACTCACAGTAACAGCCTTTCTTGATTTTAAAGTCACAGTAACAGCCTTTCTTGATTTTAAACTCACAGTAACAGCCTGTCTTGACTCTTAACTCACAGTAACAGCCTGTCTTGAGAGTGAACTCATAGTAACAGCCTGTCTTAATTTTAAACTCACAGTAACAGCCTGTCTTGATATTAAAGTCACAGTAACAGCCTGCCTTGACTCTTAACTCACAGTAACAGCCTTTCTTGATTTTAAAGTCACAGTAACAGCCTGTCTTTACTCTTAACTCACAGTAGCAGCCTGTCTTGATTTTAAAGTCACAGTAACAGCCTTTCTTGATTTTAAAGTCACAGTAACAGCCTGTCTTGACTCTTAACTCACAGTAGCAGCCTGTCTTGATTTTAAGCTCACAGTAACAGCCTGTCTTGACTCTTAACTCACAGTAGCAGCCTGTCTTGATTTTAAAGTCACAGTAACAGCCTGTCTTGACTCTTAACTCACAGTAACAGCCTGTCTTGATTTTAAACTCACAGTAACAGCTGCCTTAACTCTGAACTCACAGTAACAGAATGTCTTGAATGTGAACTCATAGTAGCAGCCTGTCTTGATTCTAAACTCACAGTAACAGCCTGTCTTGATTTTAAAGTCACAGTAACAGCCTGCCTTGACTCTTAACTCACAGTAGCAGCCTGTCTTGATTTTAAACTCACAGTAGCAGCCTGTCTTGATTTTAAAGTCACAGTAACAGCCTGTCTTGACTCTTAACTCACAGTAGCAGCCTGTCTTGATTTTAAAGTCACAGTAACAGCCTGTCTTGACTCTTAACTCACAGTAACAGCCTGTCTTGATTTTAAAGTCACAGTAACAGCTGCCTTAACTCTGAACTCACAGTAACAGCCTGTCTTGAATGTGAACTCATAGTAACAGCCTGTCTTGACTCTTAACTCACAGTAGCAGCCTGTCTTGACTCTTAACTCACAGTAGCAACCTGTCTTGATTTTAAAGTCACAGTAACAGCCTGCCTTGACTCTTAACTCACAGTAGCAGCCTGTCTTGACTCTTAACTCACAGTAACAGCCTGTCTTGAATGTGAACTCATAGTAACAGCCTGTCTTAATTTTAAACTCACAGTAACAGCCTGTCTTGATTTTAAAGTCACAGTAACAGCCTGCCTTGACTCTTAACTCACAGTAACAGCCTTTCTTGATTTTAAAGTCACAGTAACAGCCTGTCTTGACTCTTAACTCACAGTAGCAGCCTGTCTTGACTCTTAACTCACAGTAACAGCCTTTCTTGATTTTAAAGTCACAGTAACAGCCTGCCTTGACTCTTAACTCACAGTAGCAGCCTGTCTTGATTTTAAACTCACAGTAACAGCCTGTCTTGACTCTTAACTCACAGTAGCAGCCTGTCTTGACTCTTAACTCACAGTAGCAGCCTGTCTTGATTTTAAACTCACAGTAACAGCCTTTCTTGATTTTAAAGTCACAGTAACAGCCTTTCTTGATTTTAAACTCACAGTAACAGCCTGTCTTGACTCTTAACTCACAGTAGCAGCCTGTCTTGACTCTTAACTCACAGTAGCAGCCTGTCTTGATTTTAAAGTCACAGTAACAGCCTTTCTTGATTTTAAAGTCACAGTAACAGCCTGCCTTGACTCTTAACTCACAGTAGCAGCCTGTCTTGATTCTAAACTCACAGTAACAGCCTGTCTTGAATGTGAACTCATAGTAACAGCCTGTCTTAATTTTAAACTCACAGTTACAGCCTGTCTTGATTTTAAAGTCACAGTAATAGCCTGCCTTGACTCTTAACTCACAGTAACAGCCTTTCTTGATTTTAAAGTCACAGTAACAGCCTGTCTTGACTCTTAACTCACAGTAGCAGCCTGTCTTGATTTTAAAGTCACAGTAACAGCCTTTCTTGATTTTAAAGTCACAGTAACAGCCTGTCTTGACTCTTAACTCACAGTAGCAGCCTGTCTTGATTTTAAACTCACAGTAGCAGCCTGTCTTGATTCTAAACTCACAGTAACAGCCTGTCTTGATTTTAAAGTCACAGTAACAGCCTGCCTTGACTCTTAACTCACAGTAATAGCCTGTCTTGACTCTTAACTCACAGTAACAGCCTTTCTTGATTTTAAAGTCACAGTAACAGCCTGTCTTGATTCTAAACTCACAGTAACAGCCTGTCTTGATTTTAAACTCACAGTAACAGCCTGTCTTGAATGTGAACTCATAGTAACAGCCTGCCTTAATTTTAAACTCACAGTAGCAGCCTGTCTTGATTTTAAACTCACAGTAACAGCCTGTCTTGATTCTAAACTCACAGTAACAGCCTGCCTTGACTCTGAGCTCACAGTCACAGCCTGTCTTGCTGTGCTTAACTGGCTTGGACCGGCTCACGTGTGTCCGCTGATCAAACACACACACACACACACTTTTGACTTTAATACGATGAAAAAGTGTGTGTATCAAGTAAGACGAATCAAAATATTAATTTTAAAAATTAATCAATTTGACAGCATTTCTCTCTCTCTCTTTCTCCCTTTCTCTGTTTAACAGCGTAATTATTTAAAACATAAAAATTAACTTATCCCGTTAAATTGTTAATTTATTTTTCATAATGTTGTATTAATACAAGGTGCCCAGCTTGGGTATTTAACTTTTAAAAATACGAATTCTTCCCAAATTTAATTTCAAGTTATAAGAACTAAATATTCTTGTATACAATAGACAAGTTCAATTCATAAAAGCTGCTGAAAATGTCTTACAAAAAAAATTGATGAAATATTCAAACGTGGACACACAACATACAGACATAAAGCAAACTTCTGTCAAATCCGCCGCCGTAGATACACTATGTGCCGGTCTATTTATGATACGGAATCAATTCTTCATTAAATTAGAATTATTTAGAAATGTGTGAATGATGATTAACTCTAGCGTTGCAGAGCTGTTTCCATTCTACAATGTTAACCCCGGGAAACCATGCAGAAAACCAACCACTCAGTAGAGTTTAAGTCATTTATTAACTCTTTCTCTCCGCAATTAGTTACCACATTCTGGTGGAATCAACGTTGGTATCGTCAGTTAGGAGAGAAAGAGTTAACATGCATGACTGGATTGACACATGAAACGAATAGGACGTAATTATCTCCCTTTTTGAAGTAACGTCTGCAATAGATAAGATAAGTGGTGATACCATGGTGATGTCATATAAATGAAACAAAGTTTTAGCTCTTTTATTTTATTAACGAATATCTGCTCACCGAGATACAGAGTGAAAAAAATATTGAATTGAATTCATTAAAATAAACAAAACAAAAATGATCTCAAATCCATCATTAAGAATACAAACTACAAAACAAAATTTAAACATCAATATTAAAATTCTATATTTAGAGAACCAAAGCTTTCCAAAAGGAAATAACTCCGCGATTACTAAAAAGTTATTTCCCTTACAAAAGTTTTTAAAAATTCGAATTAATCCGTGGGAGAAATGACATGATCAATTATCTAAAAAAAAGGGGGGGGGGAATATTTAGCCGTATTTGTGAATATTGAATGTTAAATTTCCTTTTGTGGTATCAAGCTAAATAATTAATTACCAGTAATCAATTGAAAAATAAGCTTTTTTTTTAAAATTTATTATGACTTATCTAAATTATTGAATAATTGTGCAAAGTTTCAACTTGTTCCGAGATTGGGTGTAGGAGAGTTAATGTGCAAAAAACATTTTACCAAATAGACAGATACATAGACTGACAGACAGACAGACAGAGTTGATATGAGCATATGTAAGGGAGAAACTTTTTACCAGAATGATTGTGGGTATGGGAGAAATAACGTGTAATAACGTTTTACGAGACAGACAGACAGACAGAGTGAGTTGATGTAAGCTTGTAAAGACAAACATTATTTAAACACTAGCAACAAAAAATAAAATTTTACACACAGGTATTGGGAGACTTAGTTGTGTTTGTTGAGCGCCTAAAGACAGCATAAAGAGGCAATGGTTCATCTCTTAGAGAGGCTAAGGTTCATCTCTTAGAGAGGCTAAGGTACATCTCTTAGAGAGGCTAAGGTTCATCTCTTAGAGAGGCAATGGTTCATCTCTTGGAGAGGCTAGGGTACATCTCTTAGAGAGGCTAAGGTTCATCTCTTAGAGAGGCTAAGGTTCATCTCTTAGAGAGGCTAAGGTTCATCTCTTAGAGAGGCTAAGGTTTATCTCTTAGAGAGGCAATGGTTCATCTCTAAGGGAGGCTAAGGTTTATCTCTTAGAGAGGCGAAGGTTTATCTCTTAGAGAGGCAATGGTTCATCTCTTAGAGAGGCAATGGTTCATCTCTTAGAGAGGCAATGGTTCATCTCTTAAAGAGGCTAGTGTTCATCTCTTAGAGAGGCTAAGGTTCATTTCTTAGAGAGGCTAAGGTTTATCTCTTAGGGAGGCTAAGGTTCATCTCTTAGAGAGGCTAAGGTTCATCTCTTAGAGAGGCTAAGGTTCATCTCTTAGAGAGGCTAAGGTTCATCTCTTAGAGAGGCTAAGGTTCATCTCTTAGGGAGGCTAAGGTTCATCTCTTAGAGAGGCTAAGGTTCATCTCTTAGAGAGGCTAAGGTTCATCTCTTAGGGAGGCTAAGGTTCATCTCTTAGAGAGGCTAAGGTTCATCTCTTAGAGAGGCTAAGGTTCATCTCTTAGAGAGGCTAAGGTTCATCTCTTAGAGAGGCAATGGTTCATCTCTTAAAGAGGCTAAGGGTTATTTAGTAAATAGAACGACTATTTCCTTAATACAACTTTCCTCCACATGTCGACACAATAGATTTCAACTAGGGAACAAAACATGCAATAGCCTACACCAGTGTTTCCCAAACTTTATCCTTAACGGAACACTAAGCCCCTGTTTAGACCCTTGCTAAAATCCCTTGCTTAATCCCTGCCTAAGCCCATGCGTAAGTCCTTGCCAAAGTCCATAACCAAGCACCTGCCTAAGCACCTGCCTAAGCACCTGCCTAAGCACCTGCCTAAGCACCTGCATAAGCACCTGTCTAAGCACCTGTCTAAGCACCTGCCTAAGCACCTGCCTAAGCACCTGCCTAAGCCCCTGCCTAAGCACCTGCCTAAGCACCTGTCTAAGCACCTGCCTAAGCACTTGCCTAAGCACCTGCATAAGCACCTGTCTAAGCACCTGCCTAAGCACTTGCCTAAGCACTTGCCTAAGCACCTGCATAAGCACCTGTCTAAGCACCTGCCTAAGCACTTGCCTAAGCACCTGCATAAGCACCTGTCTAAGCACCTGCCTAAGCACTTGCCTAAGCAC
>JAZGLO010000765.1:0-66374 GCA_036873155.1 Biomphalaria sudanica | reverse complement strand
AATACTCCCACAAAACCAACAGTTCAACCAACTATTTCCCCAAACCAACAGTTCAACCAACTATTTCCCCAAAACCATCAGTTCAACCAACTATTTCCCCAAACCAACAGTTCAACCAACTATTTCCCAAAACCATCAGTTCAACCAACTATTTCCCCAAAACCAACAGTTCAACCAACTATTTCCCCAAAACCAACAGTTCAACCAAATACTCCCACAAAACCATCAGTTCAACCAACTATTTCCCCAAACCAACAGTTCAACCAACTATTTCCCAAAACCATCAGTTCAACCAACTATTTCCCCAAAACCAACAGTTCACCCAAATACTCCCACAAAACCAACAGTTCAACCAACTATTTCCCCAAAACCAACAGTTCAACCAACTATTTCCCCAAAACCAACAGTTCAACCAAATACTCCCACAAAACCAACAGTTCAACCAACTATTTCCCAAAAACCAACAGTTCAACCAACTATTTCCCCAAATCCAACAGTTCAACCAACTATTTCCCAAAAACCAACAGTTCAACCAACTATTTCCCCAAATCAACAGTTCGACAAACTATTTCCCCAAATCCAACAGTTCAACCAACTACTCCCCCAAAACCAACAGTTCTTCCAACTATTTCCCCAAAATCAACAGTTCGACAAACTATTTCCCCAAATCCAACAGTTCAACCAACTACTCCCCCAAAACCAACAGTTCTTCCAACTATTTCCCCAAAATCAACAGTTCGACAAACTATTTCCCCAAAACCAACAGTTCAACCAACTATTTCCCCAAAATCAACAGTTCGACAAACTATTTCCCCAAAACCAACAGTTCAACCAACTACTCCCCCAAAACCAACAGTTCAACCAACTACTCCCCCAAAACCAACAGTTCAACCAACTATTTCCCCAAAATCAACAGTTCGACAAACTATTTCCCCAAATCCAACAGTTCAACCAACTACTCCCCCAAAACCAACAGTTCAACCAACTATTTCCCCAAAACCAACAGTTCATCCAAATACTCCCACAAATCCAACAGTTCAACCAACTACTCCCCCAAAACCAACAGTTCTTCCAACTATTTCCCCAAAATCAACAGTTCGACAAACTATTTCCCAAAAACCAACAGTTCAACCAACTATTTCCCCAAAATCAACAGTTCGACAAACTATTTCCCCAAATCCAACAGTTCAACCAACTACTCCCCCAAAACCAACAGTTCAACCAACTACTCCCCCAAAACCAACAGTTCATCCAAATACTCCCACAAAACCAACAGTTCAACCAACTATTTCCCCAAAACCAACAGTTCAACCAACTATTTCCCCAAAACCAACAGTTCATCCAAATACTCCCACAAAACCAACAGCTCAACCAAATATTTCCCCAAAACCAACAGTTCAACCAACTATTTCCCCAAAACCAACAGTTCAACCAACTATTTCCCCAAAATCAACAGTTCAACAAACTATTTCCCCAAAACCAACAGTTCAACCAACTATTTCCCCAAAATCAACAGTTCGACAAACTATTTCCCCAAAACCAACAGTTCTTCCAACTATTTCCCAAAAACCAACAGTTCAACCAACTATTTCCCAAAAACCAACAGTTCAACCAACTATTTCCCCAAAACCAACAGTTCTTCCAACTATTTCCCAAAAACCAACAGTTCAACCAACTATTTCCCAAAAACCAACAGTTCAACCAACTATTTCCCCAAAACCAACAGTTCAACCAACTATTTCCCAAAAACCAACAGTTCAACCAAATATTTCCCCAAAACCAACAGTTCAACCAACTATTTCCCCAAAACCAACAGTTCAACCAACTATTTCCCCAAAACCAACAGTTCAACCAACTATTTCCCCAAAACCAACAGTTCAACCAACTATTTCCCCAAAACCAACAGTTCAACCAACTATTTCCCCAAAATCAACAGTTCGACAAACTATTTCCCCAAAACCAACAGTTCAACCAACTATTTCCCCAAAATCAACAGTTCGACAAACTATTTCCCCAAAACCAACAGTTCAACCAACTACTCCCCCAAAACCAACAGTTCAACCAACTACTCCCCCAAAACCAACAGTTCAACCAACTATTTCCCTAAAATCAACAGTTCGACAAACTATTTCCCCAAATCCAACAGTTCAACCAACTACTCCCCCAAAACCAACAGTTCAACCAACTACTCCCCCAAAACCAACAGTTCATCCAAATACTCCCACAAAACCAACAGCTCAACCAAATATTTCCCCAAAACCAACAGTTCAACCAACTATTTCCCCAAAACCAACAGTTCATCCAAATACTCCCACAAAACCAACAGCTCAACCAAATATTTCCCCAAAACCAACAGTTCAACCAACTATTTCCCCAAAACCAACAGTTCAACCAACTATTTCCCAAAATCCAACAGTTCAACCAACTATTTCCCCAAACCATCAGTTCAACCAACTATTTCCCCTAAACCATCAGTTCAACCAACTATTTCCCCAAAACCAACAGTTCACCCAAATACTCCCACAAAACCATCAGTTCAACCAACTATTTCCCCAAAACCAACAGTTCAACCAACTATTTCCCCAAAACCAACAGTTCACCCAAATACTCCCACAAAACCAACAGTTCAACCAACTATTTCCCAAAAACCAACAGTTCAACCAACTATTTCCCCAAATCCAACAGTTCAACCAACTATTTCCCAAAAACCAACAGTTCAACCAACTATTTCCCCAAATCAACAGTTCGACAAACTATTTCCCCAAATCCAACAGTTCAACCAACTACTCCCCCAAAACCAACAGTTCTTCCAACTATTTCCCCAAAATCAACAGTTCGACAAACTATTTCCCCAAATCCAACAGTTCAACCAACTACTCCCCCAAAACCAACAGTTCTTCCAACTATTTCCCCAAAACCAACAGTTCAACCAACTATTTCCCAAAAACCATCAGTTCAACCAACTATTTCCCCAAAACCAACAGTTCAACCAACTATTTCCCAAAAACCATCAGTTCAACCAAATATTTCCCCAAAACCAACAGTTCAACCAACTATTTCCCCAAAACCAACAGTTCAACCAACTATTTCCCCAAAACCAACAGTTCAACCAACTATTTCCCCAAAACCAACAGTTCAACCAACTATTTCCCCAAAACCAACAGTTCAACCAACTATTTCCCCAAAATCAACAGTTCGACAAACTATTTCCCCAAAACCAACAGTTCAACCAACTATTTCCCCAAAATCAACAGTTCGACAAACTATTTCCCCAAAACCAACAGTTCAACCAACTACTCCCCCAAAACCAACAGTTCAACCAACTATTTCCCCAAAACCAACAGTTCAACCAACTATTTCCCTAAAATCAACAGTTCGACAAACTATTTCCCCAAATCCAACAGTTCAACCAACTACTCCCCCAAAACCAACAGTTCAACCAACTACTCCCCCAAAACCAACAGTTCATCCAAATACTCCCACAAAACCAACAGCTCAACCAAATATTTCCCCAAAACCAACAGTTCAACCAACTATTTCCCCAAAACCAACAGTTCATCCAAATACTCCCACAAAACCAACAGCTCAACCAAATATTTCCCCAAAACCAACAGTTCAACCAACTATTTCCCCAAAACCAACAGTTCAACCAACTATTTCCCAAAATCCAACAGTTCAACCAACTATTTCCCCAAACCATCAGTTCAACCAACTATTTCCCCAAAACCAACAGTTCAACCAACTATTTCCCCAAAACCAACAGTTCACCCAAATACTCCCACAAAACCAACAGTTCAACCAACTATTTCCCCAAAACCAACAGTTCAACCAACTATTTCCCCAAAACCAACAGTTCACCCAAATACTCCCACAAAACCAACAGTTCAACCAACTATTTCCCAAAAACCAACAGTTCAACCAACTATTTCCCCAAAACCAACAGTTCAACCAACTATTTCCCCAAAACCAACAGTTCAACCAACTATTTCCCCAAAATCAACAGTTCGACAAACTATTTCCCCAAAACCAACAGTTCAACCAACTATTTCCCCAAAATCAACAGTTCGACAAACTATTTCCCCAAAACCAACAGTTCAACCAACTACTCCCCCAAAACCAACAGTTCAACCAACTACTCCCCCAAAACCAACAGTTCAACCAACTATTTCCCTAAAATCAACAGTTCGACAAACTATTTCCCCAAATCCAACAGTTCAACCAACTACTCCCCCAAAACCAACAGTTCAACCAACTACTCCCCCAAAACCAACAGTTCATCCAAATACTCCCACAAAACCAACAGCTCAACCAAATATTTCCCCAAAACCAACAGTTCAACCAACTATTTCCCCAAAACCAACAGTTCATCCAAATACTCCCACAAAACCAACAGCTCAACCAAATATTTCCCCAAAACCAACAGTTCAACCAACTATTTCCCCAAAACCAACAGTTCAACCAACTATTTCCCAAAATCCAACAGTTCAACCAACTATTTCCCCAAACCATCAGTTCAACCAACTATTTCCCCTAAACCATCAGTTCAACCAACTATTTCCCCAAAACCAACAGTTCACCCAAATACTCCCACAAAACCATCAGTTCAACCAACTATTTCCCCAAAACCAACAGTTCAACCAACTATTTCCCCAAAACCAACAGTTCACCCAAATACTCCCACAAAACCAACAGTTCAACCAACTATTTCCCAAAAACCAACAGTTCAACCAACTATTTCCCCAAATCCAACAGTTCAACCAACTATTTCCCAAAAACCAACAGTTCAACCAACTATTTCCCCAAATCAACAGTTCGACAAACTATTTCCCCAAATCCAACAGTTCAACCAACTACTCCCCCAAAACCAACAGTTCTTCCAACTATTTCCCCAAAATCAACAGTTCGACAAACTATTTCCCCAAATCCAACAGTTCAACCAACTACTCCCCCAAAACCAACAGTTCTTCCAACTATTTCCCCAAAACCAACAGTTCAACCAACTATTTCCCAAAAACCATCAGTTCAACCAACTATTTCCCCAAAACCAACAGTTCAACCAACTATTTCCCAAAAACCAACAGTTCAACCAACTATTTCCCCAAAACCAACAGTTCAACCAACTATTTCCCCAAAACCAACAGTTCAACCAACTATTTCCCCAAAACCAACAGTTCAACCAACTATTTCCCCAAAACCAACAGTTCAACCAACTATTTCCCCAAAACCAACAGTTCAACCAACTATTTCCCCAAAATCAACAGTTCGACAAACTATTTCCCCAAAACCAACAGTTCAACCAACTATTTCCCCAAAATCAACAGTTCGACAAACTATTTCCCCAAAACCAACAGTTCAACCAACTACTCCCCCAAAACCAACAGTTCAACCAACTACTCCCCCAAAACCAACAGTTCAACCAACTATTTCCCTAAAATCAACAGTTCGACAAACTATTTCCCCAAATCCAACAGTTCAACCAACTACTCCCCCAAAACCAACAGTTCAACCAACTACTCCCCCAAAACCAACAGTTCATCCAAATACTCCCACAAAACCAACAGCTCAACCAAATATTTCCCCAAAACCAACAGTTCAACCAACTATTTCCCCAAAACCAACAGTTCATCCAAATACTCCCACAAAACCAACAGCTCAACCAAATATTTCCCCAAAACCAACAGTTCAACCAACTATTTCCCCAAAACCAACAGTTCAACCAACTATTTCCCAAAATCCAACAGTTCAACCAACTATTTCCCCAAACCAACAGTTCAACCAACTATTTCCCCTAAACCATCAGTTCAACCAACTATTTCCCCAAAACCAACAGTTCACCCAAATACTCCCACAAAACCATCAGTTCAACCAACTATTTCCCCAAAACCAACAGTTCAACCAACTATTTCCCCAAAACCAACAGTTCACCCAAATACTCCCACAAAACCAACAGTTCAACCAACTATTTCCCAAAAACCAACAGTTCAACCAACTATTTCCCCAAAACCAACAGTTCAACCAACTATTTCCCAAAAACCAACAGTTCAACCAACTATTTCCCCAAATCAACAGTTCGACAAACTATTTCCCCAAATCCAACAGTTCAACCAACTACTCCCCCAAAACCAACAGTTCTTCCAACTATTTCCCCAAAATCAACAGTTCGACAAACTATTTCCCCAAATCCAACAGTTCAACCAACTACTCCCCCAAAACCAACAGTTCTTCCAACTATTTCCCCAAAACCAACAGTTCAACCAACTATTTCCCCAAAACCAACAGTTCACCCAACTACTCCCACAAAACCATCAGTTCAACCAACTATTTCCCCAAACCATCAGTTCAACCAACTTTTTCCCCAAACCATCAGTTCAACCAACTATTTCCCCAAAACCAACAGTTCAACCAACTATTTCCCCAAAACCAACAGTTCACCCAAATACTCCCACAAAACCAACAGTTCAACCAACTATTTCCCCAAACCATCAGTTCAACCAACTATTTCCCTAAACCATCAGTTCAACCAACTATTTCCCCAAAACCAACAGTTCACCCAAATACTCCCACAAAACCAACAGTTCAACCAACTATTTCCCCAAACCATCAGTTCAACCAACTATTTCCCCAAAACCAACAGTTCAACCAACTATTTCCCCAAACCAACAGTTCAACCAACTATTTCCCCAAACCATCAGTTCAACCAACTATTTCCCCAAAACCAACAGTTCAACCAACTATTTCCCCAAAACCAACAGTTCACCCAAATACTCCCACAAAACCATCAGTTCAACCAACTATTTCCCCAAACCATCAGTTCAACCAACTATTTCCCTAAACCATCAGTTCAACCAACTATTTCCCCAAAACCAACAGTTCACCCAAATACTCCCACAAAACCATCAGTTCAACCAACTATTTCCCCAAAACCAACAGTTCAACCAACTATTTCCCCAAAACCAACAGTTCACCCAAATACTCCCACAAAACCAACAGTTCAACCAACTATTTCCCAAAAACCAACAGTTCAACCAACTATTTCCCCAAATCCAACAGTTCAACCAACTATTTCCCAAAAACCAACAGTTCAACCAACTATTTCCCCAAATCAACAGTTCGACAAACTATTTCCCCAAATCCAACAGTTCAACCAACTACTCCCCCAAAACCAACAGTTCTTCCAACTATTTCCCCAAAATCAACAGTTCGACAAACTATTTCCCCAAATCCAACAGTTCAACCAACTACTCCCCCAAAACCAACAGTTCTTCCAACTATTTCCCCAAAATCAACAGTTCGACAAACTATTTCCCCAAAACCAACAGTTCAACCAACTATTTCCCCAAAATCAACAGTTCGACAAACTATTTCCCCAAAACCAACAGTTCAACCAACTACTCCCCCAAAACCAACAGTTCAACCAACTACTCCCCCAAAACCAACAGTTCAACCAACTATTTCCCTAAAATCAACAGTTCGACAAACTATTTCCCCAAATCCAACAGTTCAACCAACTACTCCCCCAAAACCAACAGTTCAACCAACTACTCCCCCAAAACAAACAGTTCATCCAAATACTCCCACAAAACCAACAGCTCAACCAAATATTTCCCCAAAACCAACAGTTCAACCAACTATTTCCCCAAAACCAACAGTTCATCCAAATACTCCCACAAAACCAACAGCTCAACCAAATATTTCCCCAAAACCAACAGTTCAACCAACTATTTCCCCAAAACCAACAGTTCAACCAACTATTTCCCAAAATCCAACAGTTCAACCAACTATTTCCCCAAACCATCAGTTCAACCAACTATTTCCCCAAAACCAACAGTTCAACCAACTATTTCCCCAAAACCAACAGTTCAACCAACTATTTCCCCAAAATCAACAGTTCAACCAACTATTTCCCAAAATCCAACAGTTCAACCAACTATTTCCCCAAATCCAACAGTTCAACCAACTACTCCCCCAAAACCAACAGTTCATCCAAATACTCCCACAAAACCAACAGCTCAACCAACTATTTCCCCAAAACCAACAGTTCAACCAACTATTTCCCCAAAACCAACAGTTCAACCAACTATTTCCCAAAATCCAACAGCTCAACCAAATATTTCCCCAAAACCAACAGTTCAACCAACTATTTCCCCAAAACCAACAGTTCAACCAACTATTTCCCCAAAATCAACAGTTCGACAAACTATTTCCCCAAATCCAACAGTTCAACCAACTTCTCCCCCAAATCCAACAGTTCTTCCAACTATTTCCCCAAACCATCAGTTCAACCAACTATTTCCCCAAAACCAACAGTTCAACCAACTATTTCCACAAAACCAACAGTTCACCCAAATACTCCCACAAAACCATCAGTTCAACCAACTATTTCCCCAAACCATCAGTTCAACCAACTATTTCCCCAAACCATCAGTTCAACCAACTATTTCCCCAAAACCAACAGTTCAACCAACTATTTCCCAAAAACCAACAGTTCAACCAACTATTTCCCCAAATCAACAGTTCAACAAACTATTTCCCCAAATCCAACAGTTCAACCAACTACTCCCCCAAAACCAACAGTTCTTCCAACTATTTCCCCAAAATCAACAGTTCGACAAACTATTTCCCCAAATCCAACAGTTCAACCAACTACTCCCCCAAAACCAACAGTTCTTCCAACTATTTCCCCAAAATCAACAGTTCGACAAACTATTTCCCCAAATCCAACAGTTCAACCAACTACTCCCCCAAAACCAACAGTTCTTCCAACTATTTCCCCAAAACCAACAGTTCAACCAACTATTTCCCCAAATCAACAGTTCGACAAACTATTTCCCCAAACCATCAGTTCAACCAACTATTTCCCCAAAACCAACAGTTCAACCAACTATTTCCCCAAAACCAACAGTTCACCCAAATACTCCCACAAAATCCAACAGCTCAACCAAATATTTCCCCAAAACCAACAGTTCAACCAACTACTCCCCCAAAACCAACAGTTCTTCCAACTATTTCCCAAAAACCAACAGTTCAACCAACTATTTCCCCAAATCAACAGTTCGACAAACTATTTCCCCAAACCATCAGTTCAACCAACTATTTCCCCAAAACCAACAGTTCAACCAACTATTTCCCCAAAACCAACAGTTCACCCAAATACTCCCACAAAATCCAACAGCTCAACCAAATATTTCCCCAAAACCAACAGTTCAACCAACTATTTCCCCAAAACCAACAGTTCGACAAACTATTTCCCCAAAACCAACAGTTCACCCAAATACTCCCCCAAAACCAACAGTTCTTCCAACTATTTCCCAAAAACCAACAGTTCAACCAACTATTTCCCCAAATCCAACAGTTCACCCAAATACTCCCACAAAACCAACAGTTCTTCCAACTATTTCCCAAAAACCAACAGTTCAACCAACTATTTCCCCAAATCCAACAGTTCACCCAAATAATCCCACAAAACCAACAGTTCTTCCAACTATTTCCCAAAAACCAACAGTTCAACCAACTATTTCCCCAAATCAACAGTTCGACAAACTATTTCCCCAAACCATCAGTTCAACCAACTATTTCCCCAAAACCAACAGTTCAACCAACTATTTCCCCAAAACCAACAGTTCACCCAAATACTCCCACAAAACCAACAGTTCAACCAACTATTTCCCCAAAACCAACAGTTCAACCAACTATTTCCCCAAAACCAACAGTTCACCCAAATACTCCCACAAAACCAACAGTTCAACCAACTATTTCCCAAAAACCAACAGTTCAACCAACTATTTCCCCAAATCCAACAGTTCAACCAACTATTTCCCAAAAACCAACAGTTCAACCAACTATTTCCCCAAATCAACAGTTCGACAAACTATTTCCCCAAATCCAACAGTTCAACCAACTACTCCCCCAAAACCAACAGTTCTACCAACTATTTCCCCAAAATCAACAGTTCGACAAACTATTTCCCCAAATCCAACAGTTCAACCAACTACTCCCCCAAAACCAACAGTTCTTCCAACTATTTCCCCAAAATCAACAGTTCGACAAACTATTTCCCCAAAACCAACAGTTCAACCAACTATTTCCCCAAAATCAACAGTTCGACAAACTATTTCCCCAAAACCAACAGTTCAACCAACTACTCCCCCAAAACCAACAGTTCAACCAACTACTCCCCCAAAACCAACAGTTCAACCAACTATTTCCCTAAAATCAACAGTTCGACAAACTATTTCCCCAAAACCAACAACTCCCCCAAAACCAACAGTTCAACCAACTACTCCCCCACACCAAAACAACAACAACAACAGTTCAACAAAGTACCAGCCACAAAGTGGCTAAAGGGCAAATAGATACTTAAGTGCTAAGAGAGCTAAGGTAATCAATACAATAGTAAACAACTTTACAAAGTCTTCTTTCCTATTGTATATCTTCTCCAGATGATTGCTTTATCAACCAATTGGCCCGTACTTCTAATCAAAGTACAATTAAAAAGAAATAGGTGGCATCGATAGTGTCATTGAAATCAGGGCATGTCGCACCAAGCCAAAACTAGAACCAAAGATTTTTTTCTTAATGTAAAGTTTTTTCATTTTTTTTATTCTCAGTAAAATCATATTGATAGACATAGAGTAGAACAGGAATACTCAGAGAGGGAGGCGGAGAGAATGAGAGAGAGAGGGAGGGAGGGAGAGAGAGAGGGAGGGAAATAGAGAGGGAGAATGGGAGAGGGTGGGAGAGAGATAGGGAGGGAGAGAGACAGAGAGAGAGGGAGAGAGACAGAGAGAGAGGGTGGGAGAGAAAGAGAGAGGGTGGGAGAGAGAGAGAGGGAGATAGAGTGGGAGAGAGATACAAAGAGAGAGAGGGGGGGAGGGAGTGGGAGAGAGAGAGGGAGAGAGAGTGGGAAAGAGAGGGGAGAGTATGAGAGAGAGGGGAGAGAAGGAGAGGGAGGGAGGGAGAGGGGAGAGTGGGAGGGAGAGGTAGAGCTGTCTGTACTGGAAACCATAGCGCAGTTCATCTCTGATATAAAGTTTAGGACTTATCAGAACTCTTTAACTTTATAACGAGAAAGAAGAACTACTCACGCCATGCAGCTTGAAGAAAAGCATGTGTAGCTCTTTAGTGCAAGCAGCATTCTCTTTCTCAATATCACCAAGTGTTGAGATCTCATGCCAGTCACAGTAAGGTTTTTGGAAATTGACAAGATGAATCCTGCAGATTTAAAGTCTTTGAAATGCAACCGTACATATCGTGCGCAGCTTAGGTAATTTTTTGTTTGTTTGTAGTTTGCACCATTTTGTTTTTCTCGCGCACTTATTGACACATTGGGCACAGGAAGTTGTTGTATGTGCGTTATTCTTCTGGAGCCAATGGTCATGTCTTTTTATTAATATATAGTTGCTCGTTCTCGGTTCTTTATTATAGTTCTGTGGGGTAGCGGCTATGGGCTATTTATATTTGTCTTAGGGACTCAGATTTTTGCTTTCTTCTAGCCTTACTCTTCTTCTCTTAATCATGTGCACTCCCAGGGGAGCATGGGTCCGCAACCAGAACTGTCCACCTGTCTTGGCTTACCGTCTTAACTCGTCACGGTTGACCGCTCGCCTAGCGCTGCCCTGGGGCGATTTGCGTCGGCTGACTGCACACATTTAAAGGTCATCATTATCAACACACACACACACACAACAACAACCATCCTGGCTCCCTAAAATGTCACCTTGACCCATGTAATCAAAGTTCGCTTTTAAACCTCTCCTCCTTACCGGAGGCGGACTGGGTCTCAAAATTGTATACAGTTTGATAATGCATCGAAAACTGAGCACATCTATGCAAATTCTACGTAACCTATTTTACAACTGTAGTCTCGCAGGATATAAGTTATCAATTTGTTGAAGGGGCTGCATCTACTGGAGTGAAAGAAGTAAAACACTCAACAGTTGATATTTATTTATAAATAGAATACTCTATTACTATTGGATTCACAAGCAAGGATTCCTAACATCAATAGAGAAGTAAAACAGTTGGGGGTACCTAAGGACCGAGTTCAGTGCATTGGCGGGGATAGAGAAGCGCTCCAATAGCCATGCCACTACCACACACATTGTTCGCGTAAACCTGAGCGCCTTGTCGCTCAGGCGATAGAGGCGACCTTTCATGTTTCCAGAGTTCCAGGAATCTTCGACTTTACTTTTACAGTTATGCCAAAAGAAATAGAGGATTATGTTGATCCGAGTATGGTCCCTTTAACATCAACTTATATGAACTACGAAATAGAGGCCTAAAGCTAATTGTTAATTGTTTATTATGATGAAAAGGGTTTGGAGATGAGCAGAAGTGAGATATAAGTTTTATGCAATTACGTATTACCAAGAATGTGTTAGACAATGACATGCATTACACTGTAAAGTTTAACATATTTTGAAAATGCAATCAGAATTATGACGATAATTTAGACAATGACATGCATTACACTGTAAAGTTTAACATATTTTAAAAATGCAATCAGAATTATGACGATAATTTAGACAATGACATGCATTACACTGTAAAGTTTAACACCTTTTGAAAATGCAACTACAATCACGACGATAAGTGGGCTCCTTTTATAAAAGATTTACTTAACATATTTGAATGCATTTACGGGCCTTATTGTAATGTCAAAGGGCTCATTCAACTTGGCGTAATATAGCCAATACTCCCCTGCTCCTGACCAGCCATAAGATCCCTGTTGACCCCCTTCAGTCGTAATGACTATTGTTCATCTCGTACAGCACTTCTTCATGTGACTGCAGAAAACTTGGACTAAGAAAAACACCAAACACCAAAAACATACTTATCCTCGCTCTTGATTCCCATATCTCTCAGGGCCGGTGACCAGGGGCCCATGTCCGGGTTTTCCCAAGTTAAATCTTTGTAGTAATACTTCTGGTCCCGAGGGCGGAGTCCAGTTTCACACGTGATCTTCTCCGCCAGGTGGCGCATGCTGATGCGGTCGCCATTCTCGTTCTCCGCCAACTTGAGGCAGACGGGAAACTGCCGCCTTCCATGGACGATGGTCAACTTCAGGGGCGGCTCATCGAGCACTAGTTTTCTGGGTCGAATGAACTAAACATACAAACAAATGAACAACGGTCTAAGTCAAGCAGGGCCTTCTAGTGGGTTGAGTGAATGAATACAAACAATGGTCTAAGTCAAGTAGGGCCTTCTAGTTTACTGGGTTGAATGAACTAGAATACAAACATTGGTCTAAGTCAGGGGAGGTCTAAGTCAAGTAGGGCCTTCTAGTTTACTGGGTTGAATGAACTAGAATACAAACATTGGTCCAAGTCAGGGGAAGTCTAAGTCAAGTAGGGCCTTCTAGGTTACTGGGTTGAATGAACTAGAATACAAACATTGGTCCAAGTCAGGGGAGGTCTAAGTCAAGTAGGGCCTTCTAGTTTACTGGGTTGAATGAACTAGAATACAAACATTGGTCCAAGTCAGGGGAGGTCTAAGTTAAGTAGGGCCTTCTAGTTTACTGGGTTGAATGAACTAGAATACAAACATTGGTCCAAGTCAGGGGAGGTCTAAGTCAAGTAGGGCCTTCTAGTTTACTGGGTTGAATGAACTAGAATACAAACATTGGTCCAAGTCAGGGGAGGTCTAAGTCAAGTAGGGCCTTCTAGTTTACTGGGTTGAATGAACTAGAATACAAACATTGGTCCAAGTCAGGGGAGGTCTAAGTCAAGTAGGGCCTTCTAGTTTACTGGGTTGAATGAACTAGAATACAAACATTGGTCTAAGTCAGGGGAGGTCTAAGTTAAGCAGGGCCTTCTACTTTATTGGGTAAAAAAAACTGAACTAGAATACAAACATTGGTCCAAGTCAGGGGAGGTCTAAGTCAAGTAGGGCCTTCTAGTTTACTGGGTTGAATGAACTAGAATACAAACATTGGTCCAAGTCGGGGGAGGTCTAAGTCAAGTAGGGCCTTCTAGTTTACTGGGTTGAATGAACTAGAATACAAACATTGGTCTAAGTCAGGGGAGGTCTAAGTCAAGTAGGGCCTTCTAGTTTACTGGGTTGAATGAACTAGAATACAAACATTGGTCCAAGTCAGGGGAGGTCTAAGTCAAGTAGGGCCTTCTAGTTTACTGGGTTGATTGAACTAGAATACAAACATTGGTCCAAGTCAGGGGAGGTCTAAGTCAAGTAGGGCCTTCTAGTTTACTGGGTTGACTGAACTAGAATACAAACATTGGTGCAAGTCAGGGGAGGTCTAAGTCAAGTAGGGCCTTCTAGTTTACTGGGTTGACTGAACTAGAATACAAACATTGGTCCAAGTCAGGGGAGGTCTAAGTCAAGTAGGGCCTTCTAGTTTACTGGGTTGAATGAACTAGAATACAAACATTGGTCCAAGTCAGGGGAGGTCTAAGTCAAGTAGGGCCTTCTAGTTTACTGGGTTGACTGAACTAGAATACAAACATTGGTCCAAGTCAGGGGAGGTCTAAGTCAAGTAGGGCCTTCTAGTTTACTGGGTTGAATGAACTAGAATACAAACATTGGTCCAAGTCAGGGGAGGTCTAAGTCAAGTAGGGCCTTCTACTTTATTGGGTTGACTGAACTAGAATACAAACAATGGACTAAGTTAGGGGAGGCTCACCAAATAAGGTCAAGTAATTTTCTTGGTCGAATGAACAGACATAAGCAATCAATAAAGAATACTTTTAAAAAAAGCTTACTGCTATTTATCTGAAAATGGCGGGGTTTATCTCTCTTTCTAATGCATAAAACAAAATTAATTAATAAGTACTAATTAACTAATTGATTAATTTTTGGATTGATTCGTGTATTGTCATCGACTCTGAATAATTCTGCAAAATTTCCCCTTGATCCGAGAACAGGAAGTGAGTGAAGACACGTGTCAAAGCGTAATAATGGGATTAAATCCATATATACATTCACTTCTCTCTGACTTAGTCCCCTTATATCATTTTCAAACAAAATAATTAATTACCAATAATTAATTTATTGATTATAAATTCTTTTGATTGATTTATGCCTTGCAGGGTTCAATGAATAACTGTGCAAAGTTTCAACTTGATTCAAGACTTGGAAATGTGAGGAAAAAAAACATGTTCAAGCTTTTTACGAGACAGACAGACAGACGGACAAAAATCGTAGATCTACATTATTAACAGATGCTCATCAAGCAACAGTTTTCTTAAGCAAATGGACTCTCCATAAAACAAGAGGAATGAATGCCTGGTCGTGTGGCATACGCTCATTCTATTATGCTCTCGATGGTCGCGGGTTTGAAACCCCCCCCCCCGCCCAAGGGCCGTCCCGTGGGAGATTTAGCCAAAGATGTAATAATCTTCAATCCTGAAGGGACATCCGAACAAAAAGTTTAACAAAGAATCACGATGGTTTCAGCTTCGAGGGCAGTTCAAAATGAAACATTTTGAAAATGGAGAATTAAAATGAATATATGGGAGACCTAAATAGAAACAAAATTGGTCAGCAGGTAAAGGGGGTTTTCTTCTATAGCCTACGTGACAGACGTCCATTTAGAGATAAAGGTCATCACGTCCTTGCCCAAGCCTTCTTCAGCACGGCAGGATTTGAACTCTGGACCAACGTGGCCACAGATCGAAGAGCCCCTAAAAAAGGTCGAGCCCCTCCCAGACCCCCAAACCCCTCGCTACGCCAATGCTCAGTGTGCTACGGTCCAATCTCTTTTGTGGACCAGTGAGGGATGGGGTGTCTGGGAAAAGGTTTTCCATGCTGTTTTAAGACCAACTGAAGAGGTGTTTTTTTTTCGAAATTGAGATAGCGATTGATTTGGTTAGCTAACACAGCTCTCATCGAGTCGAGTGCCGAACTCAAAAACTGAAGTTATATCAGAGACGTTACTTTTATTATTATATTTTTATATTGTTAGACACTTTATTTATAGTATTAGTTTTTTAGCGACGCACCATAGATGACGTGTATTGAACGGGACTAGTGACGTTTGGGATATGTTGGGTTAGAGACCGGAAAATCAGCGATATAATTCTCTAGGGTAAAGACGTGATTATTTTGACAGAGACTTTTACTGTGGCCTTTTAGTGGAATAAATATAGTATGAACTGTTCATCAGAGTTGACCACATCTCTTTACTCGTTAAATCGATCGTCTTGTTTATTCTGTATTGTTGATCAACTACACTGAATACACCCGAACAATAAAACTCAAACGCTTGCAGAGTAATTGGTTGAAATTCAACAGTCATCTATAGTTGACCTCAAGACAGCCTGAACAAGCACATCAAAATATAGCGCTACTTTCTTGCTTATAGCTCAGAGCGCTTTGGTCCAATCTCATTTGTGGACTAGTGGGGGGGGGGTATCTAGGAGTTGGTTTTCCGTGCTGCCTTTAGGCGCTCAGTAAACACAACTCTGCCCGAGTGGAGTTTCGAACCTCGAGCCCCCTTCTAGGTAGCCAAGCCAAGCCAAGTTTAAGCGCACTTGGCCTCTCGACCACGAAAAGAGATAATTACGTCATACGCATTCATGTTTCAATCTAGTCATGCATGTTAATCAATGACTTAAACTCTGCTAAGTCATTAGTTTTCTTGGCTGATTCAAGATTAGGGCCTATTACATCCTAGCCCTTCGGCATTCACGGCCGCGGAATGCGGAGGTAGCGTTCGAACCCGGAACCGTCTAGTCAACAGTTCAAAGCGCATACTAGAGGAACATGCATTCATCTGTATACGTAGATAAGTATAATTTAAATAATCACATTTTTAACTAATTTTTTTCTTTCTTTCTCGTAAGAGTAGCTCTTATTATTTTAACTTATTTTATACAGACGTTACTTAAAAAAAGAGGATCATTACGTCCTACGCTCGTTCCTAGGTCAATCTAGTCATGCATGTTAACCAATGACTTAAATTCTGCTAAGTCACTGATTTTCCTGGTTGGCTTAGGGCAACCCATTACATGCTCTAATAGCACTAGTAGCTAGTGAAGAAGGAGTATTTGTACACATTTGTCCTAGCATATGGAACGAGCTATGTGCCTTTATCTTTGTGTCTTTCTGGGTATTTTTTATTAGGTTTTCTATCTAGATCTAGACTAAAAGAAGGCAATTATAAAGCATGTGATATTGAATACTGGATCTAGACGATACTCTAATATTAATAAAATCTAATTGTTTTGTTCTGTTAGGACTTATCCGGTATCGATTACTGTGACGATAAAATGAAAGCGCGAGTACTCATTAATCTTGCCTACTTGAGTGTGCTCTGAAGTCAGGGACGGGAGTTTGATGATGCTGCGGTTCACCGCGTTGGCCATATTTGACAAAATTTCTGCGACACTATTTTACAGCTGTTTTCAATGCTTTTTTTTTTTGGCAGACTCACAAGTCGCATCAAAATACTTCCGTTCAAATGTAGCTCTATTTTGATTGTGTACTGTATATATATATAAAAGTATGCCTTTGCACAGCATCATAATCCAAATGAGCCGGGCTAAATTCACATTAACGGTTCTGTTGGACCACTGGGGCACCACACATAATCTGACAACCCGTCTCTCCTTTCCTGACTTTTTCCTAAGGTTAATCTTCTAGTCCGAAGATTAATGAGGAGAGCAGTATTTTCCGTGGCGACGCAGTCCCAGCTGCGACCTACACACTTAGCCACATCCAGTGCAGACATAACAGTGATCGATTTAGATTTTCTTTTCGCTTTCTGCGACTGTCTCCGGCAGTTGAGTTTCTTTTGGTCTCAAATCTGTTTTCCGCAGCCTTTGTACGTGACTTTCAGCCGTCTTGTTCCGAGGCCGCCTGCAGGCTGTTGCAGCCAGCCGCTCTCTTCTATGTCAGTTAAAGCAAGTTGGCGCCTAATCTGGTCTTTAAAGCCCGGAGGAATACCAGCTCCCGTCGCCTCTTCGTTGCCCTCCGGAGGAAACGTCCGCCAAGGGAGTCAGATAGGCCAAGTACGGTAGCACACATAGCTCTCAGTGGGCTACCACGCGTACGGTCGAGAGACTGTACACTGCTCGTGGTAGGGATGTAACAAAGGCTCGCTAACCCGTCCAACCCCGCATCGATTCGTTTCCTAACGGGGGCCATACGCGCTGTGATGGACCCTCGCACGGGTTCGATGAGACATTATAGGCATAAGAAGGGCCCCCACGCGGCTAGGCCTCCGGCCTCGCATGGGAGAGGGAACTCGTGCGTGGCTCAAGGGGGCCGTGACTAGCGACACACCGGGTGTGAATACAAATACTTCGGATAAGGTGGGACTTCGGACAGAGGGATTGGTGAAGAGCCGTGTGACATAATGGGGAACTAACTATTTTTGATTACTTGTATAGTTAGGAGTGATTCCCCTTATATAGTTTATAAAAGGCCTTGCAAACTGTGCTGAGTTGCCACTTGCTCCTGAGTTACCAGCTTGACCACTTGACCTGTGTTGTGAATAGTATTTTTTTCCTGTTAGTGGTCGTGTGTCATGGGGTACTCGGAGAAGTGTGCCCTGCTCTGGAGATCTTTGGGCTAAGTATATCTTTAGTATGATTGTATTTTGTGTAATGTATAATTATTAGTAGATATAGCCTTAAATGATTTCCAGGCAGTATATTTTTACCCTGATGTTCTGCATCTTGGGGTACTCCCAAACGTGACATATTTTTGTAACCTTTTTCTGAGGGATTCAACCTGTATTGAATCATCAGATGGACTTTACATATTTTTATAGCCTTGTCTCTGAGGGGTTCAACCTGTATTGAATCATCAGATGGGCTTTACCAAACGGATGTCTATAGGTGGGATTCTATGAAGCTTGTATGCTCATAGGTTTCCCTGAAGCCTATAGTTCATCATGACCCTTTTGTTTTGTTTTTGGCTAAAAGTGGCTAGTGTCAGCCTGAAGCTTGTAACCCCAGAATGGTCAAAAGTGGTCATGTGTTGACCTGAGGCCTGTGACCTTTTTTTTACTCATGTAAATGTGTATTCTCCAGAATGTGACTATAATGTAACATATGACTAGGGCTGTGTGCCATATTATTTTTGAGTATCTTTTGTTTACTTTTTGTTATGTCGGCCTGTGAGTTGATGGCCATTTATTTTACTCATGTAAATAAACTTTGTACATATGTTTACGTGCGACTTTGTAAAGTCTTTTGCTGCATACATTAGTTGAATTGTATACCTGGAGGTTATACCTAATAACCTAGGCAGTACAAGAAGGGACCAGTACACCTCTGGACGAACGTGCCAGCACACTTTTAACACTGACCTTTTGATCTAAATACCTAAATCTAGCTATAATTCTAATTGAATATTTTTAGCTATACACGCTAATAGGTAAAAATTAATTGATCAAAATTTTGTAATATTGAGTGGGGTGCTCTTTTAGAATCAATCCCCATTAATTTGGAACATGGGGTACTCTTACAAGCAACCTCATCTCATTTGTAACATGGGGGCTCGTAATAATAAATTTATCAGTGTTAAACCTTAGAACCGTACTGATGTTGTGTATTGCAGCAAAACATAATTGTACTATTGATATTGTTTATTTACTGTAAGTTTTCAAGTTTTGCCAGTTATGACGAGATTTATATTTAAGATGTAATATATAGTTGTTTCTACATTTTGTTAGCTTTGTTATAGACATCTACGCTTTTCAGGTAACCAGAAGGTTCTAGAGACTACCCGAGGCCGCAAGAGACTACCAGAAGGTGTTACTCACTATCAGAAGTTCCTACATCTGGCTCGTTTGCCCGTACCTGTTGTATTTGGCTGAATGACATTGTACTTGAGCAGAATCTTGTTGACCGTGTCACGGCTGTGATGTCAAGATAGACCAGATGACCACACAGAGCACTAAACCAACCAGTCACCAGTCCTGTTGACAAGCTTGTTGACTTCTGATGAAGTTTAGGATATTTAGTCTATTTAGAGTTGAAATGTATTTTCTTTGTATATAAATTCAGTAGTAAAGCAAGTCTCCTCATATTTGTATTGTACATGAGTACTTGATGACCAGATTTGGATTAGTTTAAACTGATGTAAATTTAGCGATTTTTTTCTACAGTAGGCTACTAGTTCATTGTTACTTTTGTAGAGAGTTTTGATGATTTTGTAAACAGGATTTAATGGGAAAATGTAGAAATGTTAACTTGTAATTATTTTGTTTGATACTGTTATTTTCCCCATTAGTTTAAGTTTGATGCCTTGTGCGTCATGTTTTCCTCACAAGGGCATTTTTAAGGTGGGGGGTGTGACATAATGGGGAACTAACTATTTTTGATTACTTGTATAGTTAGGAGTGATTCCCCTTATATAGTTTATAAAAGGCCTTGCAAACTGTGCTGAGTTGCCACTTGCTCCTGAGTTACCAGCTTGACCACTTGACCTGTGTTGTGAATAGTATTTTTTTCCTGTTAGTGGTCGTGTGTCATGGGGTACTCGGAGAAGTGTGCCCTGCTCTGGAGATCTTTGGGCTAAGTATATCTTTAGTATGATTGTATTTTGTGTAATGTATAATTATTAGTAGATATAGCCTTAAATGATTTCCAGGCAGTATATTTTTACCCTGATGTTCTGCATCTTGGGGTACTCCCAAACGTGACATATTTTTGTAACCTTTTTCTGAGGGATTCAACCTGTATTGAATCATCAGATGGACTTTACATATTTTTATAGCCTTGTCTCTGAGGGGTTCAACCTGTATTGAATCATCAGATGGGCTTTACCAAACGGATGTCTATAGGTGGGATTCTATGAAGCTTGTATGCTCATAGGTTTCCCTGAAGCCTATAGTTCATCATGACCCTTTTGTTTTGTTTTTGGCTAAAAGTGGCTAGTGTCAGCCTGAAGCTTGTAACCCCAGAATGGTCAAAAGTGGTCATGTGTTGACCTGAGGCCTGTGACCTTTTTTTTACTCATGTAAATGTGTATTCTCCAGAATGTGACTATAATGTAACATATGACTAGGGCTGTGTGCCATATTATTTTTGAGTATCTTTTGTTTACTTTTTGTTATGTCGGCCTGTGAGTTGATGGCCATTTATTTTACTCATGTAAATAAACTTTGTACATATGTTTACGTGCGACTTTGTAAAGTCTTTTGCTGCATACATTAGTTGAATTGTATACCTGGAGGTTATACCTAATAACCTAGGCAGTACAAGAAGGGACCAGTACACCTCTGGACGAACGTGCCAGCACACTTTTAACACTGACCTTTTGATCTAAATACCTAAATCTAGCTATAATTCTAATTGAGTATTTTTAGCTATACACGCTAATAGGTAAAAATTAATTGATCAAAATTTTGTAATATTGAGTGGGGTGCTCTTTTAGAATCAATCCCCATTAATTTGGAACATGGGGTACTCTTACAAGCAACCTCATCTCATTTGTAACATGGATAAAAGCCTTTCCTAGGTCAAGTGGTCCATAATAAGGAACCGGACGTTCTCAGACCTTAAGGACATCTGAATCAGGTCTTTAAATCACCTTTTAGACGTCGACCACCTTTCAGGGCACCAAAAAGGACTTTTTGGAATACGTTCGTCCTCTACACGGGAAACATGCCCTGCCCAGCGTAGCTGTCGAACCATAAAAAGTCAGGATAAGAGTATCTTTCATAGACAGGCCCGATCATTCCTTAATTTCGTTTACCCATGGCTTCCTCTTTCTGCCTCTCTTTCTTTACCGTCGTACTGCTCGCTGCAGGAACGTTTTTGCTTATCTCCGAGAATCTTGTTAAATGGTCGTACAGTCTCGCGATTTTTGAAAAAAAAAAAAAAGGGGGAAATAATTGAGAACTGTAGAGGGAGAGAGTAAACACAGTTGTTGGCCCTTAACAGTTCACCATCATGCCTCTGGTATGTGTGTGTGTGTGTGTTTTGCTAGAGAAATATGCCTGCTTCATTGAGTACGTTTTTCGAGTACTCTTTGAAGTCCAATTGAACTCTTTGTTTTTCAGAAGGACGTTGGCATGACGTCTGTATTTTATAAGCAGGGCCGACCTTAGGGCACTGCAACCTATGCGACCGCAGTGGCCCCCGCCACTTTCATACGCCCCGCTCTAATTGTAGGTGTAAATTATTAAATAAAACCAATATAATTTAAATATAATAACAGGTTTCTGCGGCCTCCTCGAAATCTCCTGAAATTGCAAAGTATACACGAAAAAGTCCTTGAAATCTCCTGAAATTATTAATATCTCCTGAAAAATAGACAAAATTGTCATTTTGGGGTGTTAATCGTACAAGCGATTAAAAAAAAAGCGGCATTGTCAGCTTTCATTTAATACTAATGTATTGCAAAGACGAATGTATTTTCTAATACAAAATCTAGAATTTGAAATTATCCTTATCCCTACCCATAGGGCCCCGCAATTGTTAGGACCGGCCGTGTTTACAAGATAAGATGACATGTAATGGATGATCCGTTCCGTACCACACCCAAGAGTTAGTTATTCACACAATGGGAAATTAACTAAACATCAAATAAGTTTCGTATCACACTTAGGCCTTTATAAGTGTAAAATGCTGAATGTGTAATGCTTTAAAATGCGGGAGGTTCGTGTGTCCATTTAGCACGCAACGAACATGAACAGTAAACAAAGTCGATCTTGAGGCAGACAATAAGACGTTTATTCAAAAATAATAATAATGTACTCCACTTCTAGTCGTTACACCAAAATATCCAAAGCGTGGTCGAGAGGCTAAGTACGCTTGTCTCGGCTACCTAGTAGGGGGCTCAAGGTTCGACACACAACTCGGGCAGAGTTGTGTTTACTGAGAGCCTAAAAGGCAGCACGGAAGACCAACTCCTAGATACCCCCTCACTGGTCCACAAATGAGATTGGACCAAAGCGCTCTGAGCATGCTATAAGCATGAAAGTAGCGCTATATAAAAAGCTATAAATATAATATAACTACTGTTGACAAGATGGCGGCTTTGTGTTTACAGTTCAAATAATCAAAGATAAAGGCACATTCCTCATCTCTAGTGCTATTAGAGCATGGAATGGGTTGCCTGAGCTAGCCAGGAAAACCAGTGACTTGGCAGAATTTAAGTCATTGGTTAATATGCATGACTGAATGCATTACGCGTAGGCACGTAATCATCTTCATTTTTGAAGTAACGTCTGTATTATATAAGAAGATAACAGCGGTATCAAATAAATCCAATATACTAAGTCCTCAGGAATATATATATATATATAACTTTACTTATTAAATCAAGTCCGCATCACAGAAGGCAATAATAAACTTCAATAATACGCACTCATCTCTAAGTACGGAAAACAACGATTAGAAAGGCGTGTACTGTCTCAAGGACTCTAAGTAATTCTCTCAACTTACTTAAGGCTCCTACCGTCCGCAACGGACCAAAAGATCATTCTGACCAAAAGTCAATTTAATTATTCCTACTTCCTGTTTCTATATCAGGAGTTTCACGGGTCTTTTCACCCTCTTAACGCATCCACGTCCAGACCATACAATACTGTTGAGCAGTCAAGGTTTCTGAGGAGTTGTACACAGTTCGTGATCAAATACACTGTACATTATAATATACCCGTTGGATTATAAAGTCAATAGTCACAGATTTAGGAGCATAAGCGAGTGGTCCAAACAAGATCAGTTTTTCATGTTCATTACAAAGAGCGAAGATCCAAAATTGTTCATAGTTCATGATTTTTTGTACCTTTTTAGTTCATGATCAAATACACTGTTTATTGTAAAATATTTTTTAGCGGCCCCCGAAAAGGGGAAAAGACGCTATTAGTTTTGTGTGGCCTGTCTGTCTGTCCCGTTTAGATCTCAGAAACTAGAAGAGAAATTGAAAATCTGACATCACGATATTTTAGATCATTCAAAGTTCTGATGCAACGGCTACTTTTTTCTTTTCTGAAAGCGAACAATCTAATTTTTAAAATCAATTATGCAAGCAGTTTTTTCATAAAAATAACACCATTTTTACTACTAATTATAGTAACAAACACTGGTGACTTTTTTAGTAAGGGGGATAGCTGTTTACCATTTTTTAAAAACACGTTTATGTAAATGGTTTTACATTTTTTACAATTGTATTGCTAAGTTATGTAAGTTCTGTCATACTAAAAATTTACACACAAAAAAAAGTTAACTTTTATTTTTAAAGAGAACAAATCTATTTAGTATGCATATAAGTGGAACATAATTTTTAATCAACAATTAATAATTAGTGGTTTATATTATCGCGTGAATTGCAGTGCTGTATTTCATACTGGAAACACTAAACTACAGAATGGGGAGATTTTTTTTTCTTCTTGAGATTAACCCTTTACAGAACAATTAGATCAATTAAATAATCAGTACATGGCATAAGTCAGGCCAGGTTCACATTGAACTTCTTCACTTTCACCTTTCTCTTGGTCTGATGGACCGTTGGGGCACCACACAGCATCTGTCAACATTCTTTCTTCTCTGTCATTTCAAACTGATATTCTTTCTGAAAATATTGGAACCTGCCTTTTTTACCTGCCTGGGTGGACCACTTCGGGGGGGTCGATTTTGAGTTTGTGTCTGTCTTTGTAACCTTGTTTTCTTTCCAAACTGAGACAAGTCCATTTCTTGAGCAATAAACTTTTAATTTCAAACTTGAAAGCTGATGTAGAGTTACATTATACAATTGGAACAACTGGCATGAGACAATAATAAACAAAGAGTAAAAAAAAGACGACATGAGTGAATAAAACATTGCAAGAGGTTCACACAAAAATGGTAGTCAATGATTATAAGGCTTTACCAATGCTGATCCAGTAACGCAGACAAGAATCACTTGCAACCAAACTGCACACTACAATACAAAGCATCAAGACATCTTTCTATATATATATATTTGTTTCAAAACCAAACCTGTAAGGCCCTGCGGTGGCTAGTAGATAGAACACAGTGTGTACAACGGAAGGTCTGTGCTTCAGGTCAGAGGTAAATGAAACCCAGAATATTCTAATACAGAGGTCAACATTTGGCTTGGGTTCAAAGGCCAAATGTATATAAATTAATTAAAAAAAAAAAAAAACTAAGTCCAAAAACATAATAATTAAAAAAAATACAAAACTACATTCTAGATCTAAAAATATTATCAATGTATTTGTCAATGACATTATGACAACTGACATGACCACAGTCCGTTTTTATTTGCTTAGCATACCATATTTATAGTTTCATTACACAAACAAACAAAAAATTACTTCATAGACCAGACTTTCAAACTGTGCTAGATGTCTCTGACAATCATATAACGAAGAAACCTGACAAACTAACATCTTAGAAATGTCATCTCAGAACTAACATCTTAGAAATGTCATCTCAGAACTAACATCTTAGAAATGTCATCTCAGAACTAACATCTTAGAAATGTCATCTCAGAACTAACATCTTAGAAATGTCATCTCAGAACTAACATCTTAGAAATGTCATCTCAGAACTAACATCTTAAGAAATGTCATCTCAGAACTAACATCTTAGAAATGTCATCTCATGACTAACATCTTAGAAATGTCATCTCATGACTAACATCTTAGAAATGTCATCTCAGAACTAACATCTTAGAAATGTCATTTCAGAACTAACATCTTAGAAATGTCATCTCAGAACTAACATCTTAGAAATGTCATCTCAGAACTAACATCTTAGAAATGTCATCTCAGAACTAACATCTTAGAAATGTCATCTCATGACTAACATCTTAGAAATGTCATCTCAGAACTAACATCTTAGAAATGTCATCTCATGACTAACATCTTAGAAATGTCATCTCAGAACTAACATCTTAGAAATGTCATCTCAGAACTAACATCTTAGAAATGTCATCTCAGAACTAACATCTTAGAAATGTCATCTCAGAACTAACATCTTAGAAATGTCATCTCAGAACTAACATCTTAGAAATGTCATCTCAGAACTAACATCTTAGAAATGTCACCTCAGAACTAACATCTTAGAAATGTCACCTCATGACTAACATCTTAGAAATGTCATCTCAGAACTAACATCTTAGAAATGTCATCTCAGAACTAACATCTTAGAAATGTCATCTCAGAACTAACATCTTAGAAATGTCATCTCAGAACTAACATCTTAGAAATGTCATCTCAGAACTAACATCTTAGAAATGTCATCTCAGAACTAACATCTTAGAAATGTCATCTCAGAACTAACATCTTAGAAATGTCATCTCAGAACTAACATCTTAGAAATGTCATCTCAGAACTAACATCTTAGAAATGTCATCTCAGAACTAACATCTTAGAAATGTCATCTCAGAACTAACATCTTAGAAATGTCATCTCAGAACTAACATCTTAGAAATGTCATCTCAGAACTAACATCTTAGAAATGTCATCTCAGAACTAACATCTTAGAAATGTCATCTCAGAACTAACATCTTAGAAATGTCATCTCAGAACTAACATCTTAGAAATGTCATCTCAGAACTAACATCTTAGAAATGTCATCTCAGAACTAACATCTTAGAAATGTCATCTCAGAACTAACATCTTAGAAATGTCATCTCAGAACTAACATCTTAGAAATGACATCCCAGAACTAACATCTTAGAAATGACATCCCAGAACTAACATCTTAGAAATGACATCCCAGAACTAACATCTTAGAAATGTCATCTCAGAACTAACATCTTAGAAATGTCATCTCAGAACTAACATCTTAGAAATGTCATCTCAGAACTAACATCTTAGAAATGTCATCTCAGAACTAACATCTTAGAAATGTCATCTCAGAACTAACATCTTAGAAATGTCATCTCATGACTAACATCTTAGAAATGTCATCTCAGAACTAACATCTTAGAAATGTCATCTTAGAAATGTCATCTCAGAACTAACATCTTAGAAATGTCATCTCAGAACTAACATCTTAGAAATGGCATCCCAGAAATGACATCTCAGAACTAACATCTAAGAAATGACATCCCAGAACTAACATCTTAGAAATGACATCCCAGAACTAACATCTTAGAAATGGCATCTCAGAACTAACATCTAAGAAATGGCATCTCAGAACTAACATCTAAGAAATGACATCTCAGAACTAACCCCTTAGAAATGACATCCCAGAACTAACATCTTAGAACTAACATCATAGAAATGACATCCCAGAACTAACAACTTAGAAATGACATCTCAGAACTAAAATCTTAGAAATGGCATCTCAGAACTTACATCTTAGAAATGAAATCCCAGAACTAACATCTTAGAAATGACATCCCAGTACTAATATCTTAGAAATGACATCTCAGAACTTACATCTTGGAAATGACATCCCAGAACTAACATCTCAATGAGTCTTTTTTTTTTGTGGTGCCCATAATTATAAATCAGATTTAAAAATCACTGGAAATTATCTTTAAGCAAAAAAAAATAAATGTGTTAAAGTCACAGGGACATGCCTTTTGTTTTTCTTTTAAAACATACAACATTACAAAAAAGTGCCTTTTTAAAATAATAATTGTATGCATAAGTATTGCATAAGTTTACCAGCATAAATACAATTATCACACATACACAATAAGAAATAGAATTTCAATGTATAAAAATTTGAATATTTTAATATTAACCAGACTTCGTATAAAAAAAAACGTGTTACAGGAAGACCAAACAAAGAAATAAAAAGCATAACTTGTTTTGACGAGCCCTGAGCTGCATTCCAAGGAGAAAAAAATCTCTCTCTCCAAAATAAGGGGGGCACATTTAGAGTTAAACAAAATAAAGCACTTGAAGTAATCAGATCAAACAAAAAAATAAGCAAGCTGCACTTCTTTGAATAAGATGAAAACAAGAGTTCCGCATAACAATATTTCAGCCGATAGATACTCTGTCTAGTGACCTGCTAATGTGTCAATGGCACAACACTCACTGGTGTTTATAAATGGACATGGTGCAAGTCATGTATGGCACCACACTGTAGTGTTCAAAGGCTCAGAACAAGTGTCAATAGAAACATTTTAAAATCAATACTTAAAAAAACATATATAAAACAAAATGAGAAACTTAATCTTTAAACCATAGAATGTTTTTATGTCTAATTGCATTTTTTATTATAGCTTTTATATAGCGCTACTTTCATGCTCAGAGCACTTTTGGCTACTTTCATGCTTATAGCATGCTCAGAGCTTTGGGGGGAGGGAGTATCTAGGAGTTGGTTTTCTGTGCTGCCTTTAGGCGCTCAGTAAACACAACTCTGCCCGAGTCGGGTGTCAAACCTCGAGCCCCCTTCTAGGTAGCCAAGCCAAGTTCAAGCGCACTTGGCCTCTCGACCACGCTTCCTATTTCAAATAATAATCTGTAAAAAAAAACAAAACAACATTTTGGTAAGAGTTTCTGAAGCAGTGATGATGAATGATTTACAACTCTTGAGATGCATAGCGTGGGGGTAAATAAATGTGTCAGAAGAGTTAGTAAAAGTAAGTCAAGTTCCCCTTGCAGACCTTGTGTTCTATAGGGCAGATGATGTAAAGGTCATCTGTTTCTATGGCCCATGGTTAACAGTCACTTTTCCTTAACTAATGTCAGGCGCCCATTAGAGCTGGGTGGACTCAGAGGCACCCAAAGATTCCAAAATTAAAATCCCAGTCTTAATCAGAATTTGAACCCAGGACCCCAGCCCCCCGCCCCGGTACAGAAGCTAACCGCCTAACCACTTAGCCACCGTGCCTCCTAGAAGAGCTACTAGACATCATCAATTTTATTGAATTTGTAAAGTATTATAATATTATATAACATATATTCTACTATTCAACTGTTTTTGTCAGGAACATTTTTAAAGTGTTAATAAAAACCAATTGGGCAAAAAATACACATGCCATGGAGTGTGTGTGTGTGTGTTTGCCTAGTAAGATTATCACATAGAGAGGACAGAAGACACTGAAGGTCTGATTATAGGCTAGTTGAGAGCAGTAGTTTTTAAGAAAGTTGAAAGCTTTGAAAAAAAAAAAATCATGTAATTTAACTTGTGTTATAATATATTATATATATATATATATATAATACACAGTCATGTGAAACACTGCACTCATCCTTAATCCTTGAAATTGGGGACATTGCCTTTATTATTATATTTAATACTCTGAGATCGAAAGCTGTAAATTTTTGTTACTAAAAATCAAGTTTATTTTGTTTGTGAAGGAAGATTTTCAGCTTTAGTAAAGTTAAGTAGAATGCCGACAAGGGTAAGTTGGGCTAGTATAGAGCAACAACTAAACATGAAGGAAAACTGATCTTGTGCTAGATAACGGTAAAGATATATACATCATTGATGTTTACATTTAAATTAAACACAAAATATACTGATGTTTGTGCTTGAATATACATCACAGATGTTTTTGTTCCAATTGGACATAGAGAATATACATCACAGATGTTTTAGACATATTTAGATGCTTGAAAATGACATGTAATAAATATACATCACTGATGCTTGTACTGAATGTACTCAAACATAACACACAAAAAATCTTTACATTCTAGAACAAATAATATTACCTTTCATCAGTTTTATTATGACGGAGATAAAAATAGCGTTAAAAAAGTTAGTTCTAAATAATCACAAGCAATGAACCATAGAGATAAAGATATCCGCTGTGTACACCCCAAGAAAACAGATCAAGTCAAGATTACAAAACTTTTAACTGAACAGAGCTGACGATTTCACCAGGTTTTCTGTTCCTCTCTCTTTATGAGCTATAGATAAGTTCTAGACATCAAGACCCTCACAAGGAAGCCAGTGCTGCAGTACAACAACTTAGAAAACCAAAGCTTTGACTCTGTTTTTTATCCCAGATTTTGATATGGTAATAAATCAAACAGCAACATTTTAAAACACCATTTAAGAAAAGATAATTAGAGATAAAATCAGTTTTGCCTGTTCTACATTTGATCAAACTAAGCATCCTATTTTGCTTATGGGTTATTTAGTAAGACTGTGAAGAAGAATTACCAGCAAAACCTCTGAAAATTAACATACAAATGAGCCAAACATATTGTCTTCAAGCTTGATATGAAAGAACTTGTATGTGCTTTTGTTAAACAACATATATAAAAAACAAAGGGACACAACCCAAAACCTAGGTTTACAGATCTATGGTCGATATTGAAAATACACTTTTCATTTTAATATTTAGCGATAGCATGATGATCAGCTGACTTCACACGACTTGTGTAGTTGGTTTCAGATATTCCTTAGAACTCCCACAGGACGGGGGTGGTAGGGTGGGTTTAAGCCTGGAACCATCAAGATGACAACACATACAAGCTATCCAACAAAGCAGCCATCTTTCATATAAATTATCCATTTAACTAAAAACAAACCAAAGAGAGTAGCGATACTTTCAGTGTACTAGACGAAGCCAAGAGGACAGGAAAGAGCTGGGAAGCCATTAAAAAACTAGCAAGAGACCTTGGACAACGGCATGTTTTTACTGAGGCCCTAAGTACCATGATGAATGCAAAGGAAAGATGATGATGATTAATTATAAGCATCGCAAGATTGGAGCTTCTAATACAGTACTAGTGCACTGATTTGATTTAAGCACTCATACAAAATAAATAACAATCATGATCACTCTCTACCTAGATAAAAAAAACTTCCCCCATCAACAAAATTTTTAGAGACCAAAGTACCCAGAAATAAGCTTTGAGAAAAAAATAGTATTAAGATTTCTTCTCTAGCATCCAACCACTTTTAAATGGAGATAAAAACTATTTTTGAACAGGACACTTAACTCTTTCTCTCCGTAATTATTTACCACATTCTGATGGAATCAACGTTTGTATCGTTGGTTAGGAAAGAAAGAGTTAAGGTTACAAAACAGCTCAGCACTACTTGCTGTAATCAGTTCATAAAAGCAAGTACAAAATGTATATATATATATATAACAATAGAACATTACTGAATTTTTACAATATATATATATATATATATATATATATGCAAGTTTATAATATATATATATAATATAAATATTTATATGTTATATATTTACATTATAGAGAAGACACAACAAATATATAAATGTAAAAAAAAATAATTTTAAGTAATAGGTGGCCTTGATTCACAAAACATCACCCACACCACTGCAGCTAAGTCCAGAGCTCAAGGTGCCACTGTGCACATGCTGAGACCACCATCTCCCCCACCAGCTGTAGCCCAGGAAGTAGACTGGGGCCCCAGTGCAGCCTGGGCAGGTGCCAGCAGTGTAGGTGAACCTGTTTTTAAACTTGAACACACCCACCTGGTAGACATTCTTCCACTGGCCGATGCTCACTTGCTTGAGATATCCATGTGGGTGGGACACTACAAACATGAGTTTGTCACCATCTCTGCTAGCCTTGTACTTGTCGTGAACGTCCCACATCAGCTCATCAAAGAGTTCCACTGTCTTCTCTAAGCGCTCCATTAGAGCCACATCGCAGGAGACACAGATCAACAAACACCTATCTTCCACAATGTTTACATTATCTACCGTAATTTTGTCAAGGGAGACCACAGGGCTGTCAGGCGTATCGTAGAAAAGTCTGCAGGATGAGCTCCTGACTTCTTCATCATCAAAAACCAGACTAGTAGCAGTCAGGAGCTCAGCTTCCCACCAAATCGTACAAGGCATGTCAGACTGTTGACATTTATGACATGTACATGCTGTGTGATCTTTCTTATGTTTGCCGTCAAACTTGTTATAACCATTGTCATATTTGATAACACTTCTGATTCGGCCGCTTCCAGTTCTTAGAATTTCTCTCTCTTTCAACCCAAAGCAGGGATAAGGCCCTGTTGATTCAGGCCAAAACTCTGGCCGGTATGGACTAACTGTGTTGACTTGTATTCTCACAGTCAGTTCTGCAATAGCCTTGACCAGCTCATGCAAATTTGTATCCCTGTATCCTTCAGGCAGATGTTCTAAGCTGAACATGTTTACAGGTATAAAGTTAGCGTGTCCTGGGTTTTTTGCGCAGCCTTCGAAAAGTTTTTCCAGAGCACTTTCACACCCATCATAAAACTGACTTTCATGTTCACCTGAAACAAAAAATGTTTTGTTTAAACTTATAAATTAATGTGACAATAGGCATCTTTGACTGAAACAAAAAAAAAAGAAAGACCTAATTATAAGTATGTCAAAAATATAAGGAGCATTGTTTTCGTTACTTTTATCTCTTGAAATTTCTCAACACCGAAACAGGCATAAGACGAGGGCGTATCTTATCCCCATTTCTCTTTTTTTATACTAGCCATTGATGATGTAACAATAATTTTTAAAAAAAACACGCTGCGTTAGGTATTCAGTGACATAAAAAAAAAAAACTGATGCATAGGACGTAGCATTACTAGATAATACAATAGAAGGTATAGAAATACTCAACAAGAGACACACCCCAAATCAGCCTCTGACTACATCTTGATAAAACAAAGTTACACATATTGATTACAGGTCAACAAGTACCCACCGCCAACACAGGGCATACATAGCTTGAACAAATAGAACATATATTTCAGCAGCCTTATCACAAACGATGGAGATAGGGAAAGCAGGAGATGTCAAAACTTTAACAGTGTCACTTTTGTTTATCAGAATATGAAAAAACAAATATACTTAATGTTCTTTCAAACAAATTATTTTGACAAAATTAGTTTCAATTTACTGTGACATACCAATGCAGGTAATCTCCATGCCCTGGTCTGTTGAAGTAGAATGGAACCTGTTTTCTTCTGTTCTGCAAAAGAATATTAAACAAGGAGAAATGGTTTGCAGGGGAGGCATTGTCAAGTAATAAGAAGTTTTAAATCCAACAGTTTTAGGTTTCATTTAAAGTGAAAGTAACATCTGTTTATTGTGCCACATAGAAATCCTAATAAAAGAAGGTAAAATAATCTGAAGTCAACTCACAATGGCTCAATGAGACATTTTTAGGGCAGGAAACTCAAGTCTTAGAATAAGTGAATATATGTTTAAATTAAGGTCTATAATCCTGACCTAAAAGTCCTGTGATGTTTATTATTATCAAGATTGAACAAGCCTTTATAACTCTATTATATCTCAGTGAAAGCTATAGCCTCATTGATACATTTTTTTCTCACTGTAATAGCCCAACTAATTAATGTATATCTAGTAGTAGATCTAGATCTACTTTGTCTTTGACTGTCAGGAGATTTCCAGGAGCTCCTGAAAAATCAGGAGGCCACGGGAACCCTGTTGACAAATTATAATTAATATAATTCAGAATATTTGTTTATTATGATCACATTTAATGACATCCAGCAAAAGAATCGAAACTTGTAGTTACTTATTTTATAAACTACAGGTAGATGCAAAAAAAAACTGTGAGATTTAAAACTATAACAAATGAAAATATTCACTTTCGATTAGAGTTTACAAAACTAAAATCACTCAATTTGGGGACTCTTTATAATATTAGGACAGAAAGCAAAACAAAAATTAGCAAAATTTTTTTTTTAAATCCAGTCATCGATTAACATCATCATGCATGACTAGAATAGATCTAGAATTCTAGTTCAGGAACAAAAGTCAGATTATTTGCAGACGATTGCATAATATATAGAACAATAAAAACAAAACAAGACACAGATATTTTACAAAGAGAATTAGATGAATTACAGAAATGGGAATCAAATTGGAGCATGTCTTTCCACCCAGAAAAATGTCAGTTGTTAAGAGTAACAAAAAAACTAAAACAAATTAATTCCACTTATCTTATTCATGGCAAACCAGTAACACAGACTAAAAACTCAAAATACCTAGGTGTTATAATAAATGAAAAACTGTCATGGAATCCACATATTGATGAAACTATAAAAAAATCCAACAAAGCATTAGGGTTTATTAAAAGAAATTTTTATAAATCAAATAAGAACATAAAACTAAAATGTTATTTAACCTTGGTTAGGCCAATAATAGAATATGCATCCACCGTGTGGGACCCCTCAACTCAAGAAAACATTAAGAAACTGGAACAAACACAAAATAGAGCAGTGAGATTCATAACAAACGAATATTCACATTTGACTAGGGTAACACCATTAGTAAAATCACTAAATTTAGAAAGCCTTCAGGACAGAAGACTCAAAAGTAAAGTAGCAATTATACATAAGACACTGAACCATAATCTTCAAATACAAAAACAAAATTTAATAAAATACTCTGAAAGACACAAAAACAAAGGCACATTCCTCGTCCCATATGCTAGGACAAATTTGTACAAATACTCCTTCTTCCCTAGTGCTATTAGAGCATGGAATGGGTTGCCTGAGCTAGCCAGAAAAACCAGTGACTTGGCAGAATTTAAGTCATTGGTTAATATGCATGACTAAATGCATGACGCGTGGGACGTAATCATCTTCTTTTTTGAAGTAACGTCTGTATTATATAAGATAAGAAGAAGATAAGGGAGGTGAAATTCCAGAACTTCCGGTGTCCAAAAAATGACGTAAAATCTTGAGACAAAGTTTTCCTTACTGCTACATAGGTCTTTGTTTGAAATTGATTATGCTCACTATATACAAAGATATCATTGCTAAAAAGAGTGAATTCGATTACTTTTGATGATGGAGAACATTTTTGTCTTTGACAATTTTTTTTTTTTTAAATATGTATTTAAATATTTTGCATTGAAAGTATATATATACATTTTTATTTTTACTGATATTCATTACAGGTAATTTTATTAAAAAATTGTTTCAGGCGATTTTGATCCTAATTTTTAAATATTTTGTTATTTTCTGTCATTGCAAAACCGTCCTTTTGTCCACACCTCTCTGACATTTCTTGTAGCTCTAGAATACGATTATTTGTTTATTTCATGAATATTTACATTATAACCAAGTGAAGTTCATAAATATCAATGAAATCAGAAATGTGAGCTAGAAATTTACTACTAATACTAGATCTACTATTAAATTTCATATTTAGTAAGTAGATCTATTGTCTACGAAACTCAATTCCAACTTTTTAAACTTTTGACCTGGGATGTGTCTCTTCCGGCTAAGCCAGAGAGACACTCTCATCTTACTTGTTCCAAGTCAACAAATGCTAGCTCAAAACACCACACACACACAAAAATCATAACTTTCTAACTGTTAAACATATAGTCAGAATAATTTATACACCATATTGGAAAGTTCTTTCAATTCTTTCTCTCCGTAATTATTTACCACATTCTGGTGGAATCAGTGCTGGTATCGTCAGTTATGAGAGAAAGAGTTTAAGTATTTTAATGATCATGATGTAGATCTACTAACGAAATTTTTTTTTTCAAAGATACATTTTTTTTCACCTCTCTATATATAGATATAGATATTATACATAAAGTCTAGAGTTTAGACTGAGACAGAGGAAATAGAGACATGGAATGGATTACATGGATACAATAGGACGAAACTGTAAAGTTAAACTTTAAGTTAGTTAACCAATATCAGATCTAGATCTACATAAGTTTTTTTCTTTTGTCAGTTTTGAACTCAATTTCAAGTAGAGGAGATTCTTATATTTTGAACACTTCATCAAATTCTCCTTCCTTGAATGCGTCACTTTTTTGTTTGTTTGTTTTTATGTTTGGAGCAAAAATCGCAAGTCCAATTTTAGATAATTTCCGGTAATTTCGTTCTGTTTTTCCAAAACAGATGGCAGTTTTTTTTTAATTCTCGGTAACCATGTATGTAAAGCTATTGTTTTAACCTCCCCCAGCAATTCATACCCATATAAGGGATGAAGGCTATATTATGAGCCTGTTTGATTGTAGGCTGATGGGCATATCAAAATAAGCTTCCAAACATCTTTAGAAAGACATTCCAATCACATTTATACCGTTAGCTGTTAAATAAAATTTAAAAAGGGGTTGTCCAAACAAATAATAATGAATTCAGCTCATTCTCCTTCATTTGAACACGCAAAATCGTAATAAGAAATATTATTGGGATTAATAATTCTATGATTTTTTTACAACGAATAAACATGACCTAGATCGAGATATCTAGAATATATAATTTATGAATGAAAGAAAAAGCGTGGGCTGCTAATTTGAAGCCAGAGACCATGCCCACTGCAGTTGATCACGCCAGATAAGCTGGCAGTGATGAGAGGTATACACTAAGCGTGTAATGTCACAACCTATCATACAGGCAGTGTGGGGAAGGGGGAGAGAGTCATGAAAAGACAAAGAAAAGCATCTATGGGAGGGAGGGGATGTTAAGGTTTAACAAAACGAACATCCAAATTATGAAAAAGAAAAAAAAAAAGAAGAGGGTCCTTGGATGAGAATTAAAAGAAAGAGACAGAGAATACATGTAGCCTAGTATAAAATATCATGTTTATTAAATTATAATAATTAATTTATAGATCTATAATTTATATAGATTTATTTCTGTCTTTCTACACATAGATTATATAGGTAGGCCTATATAAATAAATAAACTATAAACGATATATATATATATATAATTAAATATAGATATAGTCTAGAGAGAGAGAGATTAGAAAGAGGCAATATAATATACTATAAATACATAATGCAAAAGTGAATCTTCTTCTTTTAATACTTCACTATCTAAATAATTTTTAATTAACACAGATATAATTTATTAGCAATAATATAGTGGTGTTTACTGACGGTGCTCAGTGTGCCCTGAAATAGAAAGCAAAAAAACTGCGGTCAGTATTAGTATAGGACAGTATAGAAGCTTGAAGTGACCTAATATATTTTAAAATAAAACCTTGACTATGAGTGGTAATTTCAAACTATTCAAAGAAATACAGCTATTTTTATAGTCGTTTAGACAGTTTAGTACCTTAGTTGCAGAATAAGAATCTGCTTTCAGTTTTTTAGAAAGTTAATTAACACTTATTAAACTGTCACCAAATAAAAAAATAACATAAAAATTTGACCTAGAGTGAAGTGCGAAGTTCGAGCAGCCCCGATTTGACAAGAGGTTCGAACAGTTCACTTTTTATTGCTAAAACTTTTTTATTTAAATGTTTACCAAATTACTACTATATTGCTACTGCGCATGCACCTTTTTTCTTTACTACTGACACATACTATTTCCTTTTCCTTGTAAAGGCTAAGTTCATGGTGAGGTCAAACTCAGGTGTGGAATTATTATTTTTTACTACCTGGTAGTGAAGGAAATGGGTAATGGGCTTAAGGCTATTTTTAAGTCTGATTGCTCATCAGCTTAAAGAGACTATTTGAAGTTGTGGAGTGTGGGAAATGGTGCAATGGATGGTGTTCTTGCGCTGGAGAAAAAAGAAAATGACATTATAGTGAAAATTAAATATTAAAACATGTTTTTAGATATATTTTCTTTGATCTGTTCGAACCTTCCATAAACCCATTCGAGCTTATTAACTGGGGAAAAATCTGATCGAGATAAAGTACGCTTGGTGATACCTACCCTACATCTCTTTGAACTCATATTTAATTTTAACCAAGCCTAGTGATACATTAAATTCAATCTATTTTAATAGAAAAAAGGACGAGGAATTCAGAGATATCATCAGTTTTTTCATAGGTCAGACCTTTACGGTGCTATAAAAATCCAAACGTGAAAATTGCTGCCTGCGGGCTTAATAATTTCCAACTTTGCACTTTACTATAGTTCCCCAATACGGTGTGCCTTAGCTTAGCTTACTTTAGAAGAATCTACTTTAGTCTAACTCTGATTAGTCTAATACATCATACATAGTCTAATACATCATACATAGCTAGAGTTACGCGCTCTTGACAAGATGGCTGCTCCCTGTTTACAGTTATCATAGATGAGTTAAATTTTCGTTTTGTTGTATATAAACCAAATAAAATTCCTTTAAAAAGCTATTCAACTAATAAACTAATATCTTTAAATTATAGATTTAACTTAATTCAGCATTATTTCCACTAATTAATTCAAATTAACAACTCTTAGTTTAGGACTATTTTGTCTCACTAATCAACTAATCCTTATAATTATATTTAATATTATTTAGTCTATATTTATTTTTATATTCTTAGATTTTAGATCTAGTCAGTCTTAGACTTAGACTTTAATTAAGGCCTTAGATCTACTAATCATCTACAAATACTACTAATTATAAACTAATAGTAATACTCTATATAGTTAGTTAAAGTTAGTTAAACACATAAATATATTGATCTACAATTAGATCTAGATCTTGAATTAGATCTGGATCTAGTCTGGGTCTATATTTTGAATAAACCATTTGATTGTCATTGTAAATTAGCTATCACTTTAGACTTAGCTTAGGCCATCTTAGGCATTTTTAACCTTAAACTATTTTAGACTAGACCTTTTAAAACTAAAATCAACAACAGTCATCATGAAATTGCTCTGGCTATTTATCCTAATAATTACTAAATACACACTAGCTGAACACAGAACTAGATCTACCTCAGTCAACACTAAACTTAAAAAGGAAACAACAGTCATAATCAATCATCACACTTTAGATCAATGCAACTTCAAAAATAACCTAACATACACATCAATAACATTAAAGAAGATTACCCATCACAAATGGAAGTTCTCAATCAGACACAGTAGAAATAAATACCTTTCACTGTTAATATTAATAGCAGGAGATGTAGAGTCAAATCCAGGGCCTAGATCTAAAGATAGATGCAACATCTGCAAAAAAGTATGCACCATGAAACAGAAAGCCATTCAATGTGACACCTGCGATGAATGGTACCATGCATCATGTCTCCATATGAATACACCTGTGTATTATGCCTTAGGCAACAAAGATGCATCATGGCACTGTGTACCGTGTGGGTTACCTCAGTTTACATCAGGACTGTTTGATTCCTTTGATGCAGACACTTCTAACCCATACAACATCTTAAACACCATCCCAAAACCAACTCACCAACCACTAGCCAGATCCACTCCTGTTAAACCTAAATCTACTAAAATTAATACAACAGCCTCACTAAACAAACCTCCTAAAGAAGTAATACCAAAATACCTTAAAACCTTAGTAATAAATTTTCAAAGTATTAGGAACAAAACAGCAGACTTAGAAATTTTATTAGAATGTGAGAAACCAGACATAATTGCAGGAACAGAAACTTGGCTACATCCTGAAATTTATAATGCAGAAATTTTCAATAGTAATTATGAAATTTTTAGAAAAGATAGGGCTGATAATCATGGAGGAGTTCTTTTAGCAATAAAAAACACTCTTATAGCTGAAGAAATTACCTTACCTAACTCAAAAAACATAGAATCTACATTTTGTAAAATTAATACCACCTCAACATCCCTTATAATAGGCAGCATTTACAGACCACCAAATTCTAGTTTAGAATACATGCAGGAACTATGTAATCAGATTACTACACTTAAAGAGACAAATAAAAATGCAGTTTTTTGGATTATGGGAGACTTCAACCTACCTGATATAAATTGGAAAACACTAACCATAGATAAACACCAAAACCTTAAGGACATAAATGAGCTTTTCATAGAAACTTTACACAACCTAAGTTTAGATCAAATCATTAAAAAGCCAACTAGATTAAACAACACATTAGATCTCTTCTTAACCAACAGACCCGGATTAGTAGTTGATTATGATATTATCCCTGGTCTATCAGACCATGAGATCATAAAAATACACAGTCAGATAAAAGCAGTAGCCAATACAAAAACCAAAAGAAAAATCTTACTCTGGAATAAATGTAACCTAACACAACTACACCAAGCTGCATTAAACTTTCAACAAACATTCTTATTAGAAAAAGACATTAACCAACCCGTCGATGACCTCTGGAATTTCATTAAAAACCATCTTAAAAGCATTATAGCAAATCATATACCAACTAAATACACATCAAACAAAATAAATAAATGCTGGTTTAATAATAGACTAAAGAAGCTTTGTAAACAGAAGGAAAACCTATATAGAAAATTTAAAGAAACCAAGGCAGAAAGAGTTTACAAAAAGTATATAAAAATTAAACACCTAACCCAAAAAGTAAGCAGACAGCTGCAGAGTGAATACATAAACAATGTAATATCTAAAGATAACAACAAAAACCTATGGTCATACATTAAGTCTAAGAAAATGGAAACAACAGGCATAGCGCCATTAAAAGATGAACATAACATAATACATAATGATAATGAAACTAAAGCAAACATCCTAAACAAATACTTTGCATCAGCATTCTCAGCCCCAGGAGACAAAGACATATTTCTTAATTTGAACCAAGTAGACAACATAGAAGATTTAGTAGTACAAGAAAATGGAATTAAAAAACTATTAGCCAACACCAAACCAAATAAAGCGTCTGGACCTGATGGTATTCCAGCTAGATTACTCAAAGAACTAAGCAATGAGCTAGCCCCAGTGTTCAAAATACTCTTTCAGGCATCGCTTAACCAGGGCAGAGTACCAAAGGACTGGAAAGAAGCTAATGTCACCCCCCTATTTAAAAAAGGAGAAAAATCTGATCCAGGAAACTACAGACCAGTATCACTTACCAGCATCACATGTAAAATACTAGAACACATAATATGTAGCAACATCATAAACCACTTAGACAAACATAATGTCCTCACCCCATACCAACATGGCTTTAGGAAATATAGATCATGTGAAACACAACTAATAGGACTAATTGATGATTTCTCAAAAGGTTTAGATAATAGTGAACAAATAGATGCTATCTTACTAGATTTTTCCAAGGCTTTTGACAAAGTTCACCACCATAGTTTGCTTAAAAAATTAAAATATTTCGGCATTAACGGTCCACTGCATCAGTGGATTAAAGATTTTCTGATAGGGAGAGAACAAACTGTAATAATAAATGGCTCTAAATCAACACCAATAACAGTAAACTCAGGTGTACCTCAAGGAACAGTCTTGGGTCCACTACTATTTTTAATTTACATAAATGATTTACCAAATTGCATTAGTTCAGGAACAAAAGTCAGATTATTTGCAGACGATTGCATAATATATAGAACAATAAAAACAAAACAAGACACAGATATTTTACAAAGAGAATTAGATGAATTAAAGAAATGGGAATCAAATTGGAGCATGTCTTTCCACCCAGAAAAATGTCAGTTGTTAAGAGTAACAAAAAAACTAAAACAAATTAATTCCACTTATCTTATTCATGGCAAACCAGTAACACAGACTAAAAACTCAAAATACCTAGGTGTTATAATAAATGAAAAACTGTCATGGAATCCACATATTGATGAAACTATAAAAAAATCCAACAAAGCATTAGGGTTTATTAAAAGAAATTTCTATAAATCAAATAAGAACATAAAACTAAAATGTTATTTAACCTTGGTTAGGCCAATAATAGAATATGCATCCACCGTGTGGGACCCCTCAACTCAAGAAAACATTAAGAAACTGGAACAAACACAAAATAGAGCAGTGAGATTCATAACAAACGAATATTCACATTTGACTAGGGTAACACCATTAGTAAAATCACTAAATTTAGAAAGCCTTCAGGACAGAAGACTCAAAAGTAAAGTAGCAATTATACATAAAACACTGAACCATAATCTTCAAATACAAAAACAAAATTTAATAAAATACTCTGAAAGACACAAAAATAAAGGCACATTCCTCGTCCCATATGCTAGGACAAATTTGTACAAATACTCCTTCTTCCCTAGTGCTATTAGAGCATGGAATGGGTTGCCTGAGCTAGCCAGAAAAACCAGTGACTTGGCAGAATTTAAGTCATTGGTTAATATGCATGACTAAATGCATGACGCGTAGGACGTAATCATCTTCTTTTTTGAAGTAACGTCTGTATTATATAAGATAAGAAGATACATGTAACATGATTAGATTAGAATTAGATCTAGATTCTAGATCTAGACTATAGTAAACTCTAGTTCTTAGTTAGATCTACTGATCTAGAATCTAGATTTAGGTAGACGTAGTACTAGAGTCTAGTAAGTCCAGTAGATCTAATCTAAATCTAGGTGTATCATGTGTATGCAGTGTATGTGTAATGTCTTATTATGATTTATAAATTATAAATAAATATTCAGACTTTCAGTCTCGATAAATTGTAAAATGTTTTACATGTTTCGGATGTTCCTTCAGAGTTGAAGATAATTACTTCCTAGTCCAAACCTCCCGCAGGACGACGGGGGATGGGAGGGGGCAGGGTTTGAACCCGGGACCATCGATAAATCTGAACGATAGTCCAGCGCGCAAACCGCACGACCAGGCAGCCATCCGGGCAATGCTTTGTATTACATAATCTAGGAGTAGGTACTCTCTATGGCCTCCTTAGACTAAAGTTAGATCTATAAAATGTAAACAATAACATTGCATAGTATAAGTATAACTAACATAAATCTACCTTAATACTTCCATCGCATGCCTGTTAAGTGTTAGATATAGGTTTCTTTTTACAACGTAACAACACGACAAAAGAGGGCGCTACTAGGTATTGTGTTGTTGTTTTGTATTGCCGCATAGTACTTTTGTATACTGTAAATTTAGATACCTAATTTTTCTTTGTTTCCACATAGATCTAGATTTCGATCTAACATTTTCAAAAAATAGCATAAATAGAACTTAATAAGCAGCATTTTTAAAGGCATATTTTTCAGTGTTTATACGTTGTCTAAAATGAATAGTTTAATTTTGACATTACCTTTGCCTGACCAATAGATTTAGCTCATCAAAAATTCGCAAATTTGTTCTCACATTTTAAACGAACTTCGTAATATTAGACATATATTTGTGCTCGTAAAAAAACAACTTCGTTCTTCAGATTGATTTTAGTCGATATGAAAGCCATTTTTATGATGGATGCGAAAATGGCTGCCTGGTCGTGCGGTTTGCGCGCTGGACTGTCGTTCAGATTTATCGATGGTCCTGGGTTCAAACCCTGCCCGCTCCCATCCCCCGTCGTCCTGCGGGAGGTTTGGACTAGGAAGTAATTATCTTCAACTCTGAAGGAACATCCGAAACATGTAAAACATTTTACAAACAACAAACAAAATGCTCAGCAAAAAACTAAATTAAGGCTGTTTGGGATACCTCGACTCAAGAAACCATAAAAAACTCGAACAAATACAAAATGGAGCAGTGAGATTTATAACAAGCGAATATATTGCATTTTCAAAAATACGAAAAGATTAGATAAGATGTTTTTTCTATTACGATGGCAAAACCCCAGAAAATGTTCGAGTATTGCAACATGAGGTGTAATTTCGCTCAAATTTTGAAAATGCCTGTATAAATTAATACAAATACCCCTTTTGTTGATCCTTTGAAAGCGAGACATAGCCGATAATAATTCGTACTATAAAGGATTGCTATGGCTGTTTTTCAAAATCATGCATTCTTTAATGCGTTGCATTTATTGTTTGTTTTTTTGTTGTTTTTTTTAAGAGGAGTTTTTAAATTTTCTTTCTGCATTATATTCGGTGTCTTTTCAAAATTAATCTGACACTAATCATTTACACCTTGTGTACCTATAGCCTAATGTCGTCTTTATTTATTTATTCCTAAAACAAGTGTGGTCGAGAGCCCGAGTGCGCTTGAACTTGGCTTGGCTACCTAGAAGGGGGCTCGAGGTTCGACACCCGACTCGGGCAGAGTTGTGTTTACTGAGCGCCTACAGGACGGAAAGCCAACTCCTATATACCCCCTCCACCCCCTCCCACTGCTCCACAAATGAGATTGCTCTGAGCATGCTATAAGCATGAAAGTAGCGCTATATAAAAAGCTATAATAATAATAATAATAACTACGATGAATTTTGTTTCTCTTTAGCGAAACTCGACCCTGGCAGCGCCAGAGAATGATTACTCGTTCATGTCTAACATAATAATAATAATTACATACAGTTTACAGTGACTCGAAAGACAGAAGTCATTGACGGTGGACCTTTCTCAACGTATCAAGATTGTATTATGAGGAGATGTGTATTGTGTCCACAATCATCTGGCATACGCGGATTCGGAGGAACCTACACATTTATCTAACACACCACTAGAACAAAATGAAGCAACTCAGTGCGGAGTATTTTTCTTGAATTAATATAAAATAAATAGTCCCAAGTACAAGTCAATTATACAATGACTTGAAATAAAACACATTAAGGCAGTGTTTCTCAATCATTTCCGGGTGGTGACCTCCTACATGACAATTTTCGTTCGAGCCTCCCTTAGAACCTGGGGACCTAGAGGAGCGATGCAAAACGTTGTTTTCTTGGAAATAGTGTTGCATATGTGAGCTTGCGCTCCCTGAGCTAGTTTTATATATATTTTTGTGTTTTCTATTTTTTTATAGGCTAGTGCCAAATGTATTATTTGTACTTCCGCTTTTTGTGTAAGTTAGGGTGGGGTGTATAAAAAGTTCGCCACGCTGTTTTAAAAACAGTTCAGTGTACAGTTGACCAGTGGTCAGTATAGTATGTCTGTGTGACAGCCGAAGATCTTTGTGGTCTGTCGTGTACTTATTTTATTCCTGTACCTGGGACGGTCTGTAAGTTTGCTATTGTTACTGCTTTTAGCTGCATAAAGTAACTGCTGTTTTAACTGTTGATTTTAACTGTTCTAGCCAGGCTGCTGTTGTAGATTTAATTTGTTTCTGTAGGTAATACTAGATACTAGTGTAGTGTTGCCTTAGAGTTCTATTAGTAAACTTAGTTATAATCTGTTTCTGTTCTTAGTGAATAGATCTACAAATACTATAGTAAAGTACTAACTAAGGTGTTCTTTTTTAGTTTTAGTTATGAGTTGGTAGTAGTAGAATATTGTAGATCTAGACTAGTTTATTGTAGTTTGTTAGTGTAGATCTAGGTCTAGACTAGTGTATTAGTTTTAGTGATTTAGTTAGATAGTTGGGTTGATCAGTTTGTTTGGTTTGGTTAGTATTTAGTGGCGTTGAGTCAGATGGTTTTAGTTAGTATTAGTTGTTCTCGTTGTAGTGTATATATTTTATTATTGATTTATATTTTTGTATGTTAATAAAGTTTCGTTTGTTTATTTATCCTAACTAAAGTTTCGTTATCTTGTTTTCCTTTAGTTTAGGTTAGTTACAGCTAGTTGTCTGGTTACTTAGGTGACTCTAGCCCCTTGGTCACCATACCGAGGTGCACAGATTGAGCCCACCCAGTAGCGCTAACATCTGCCTACTGTTGGTAAATTTTAATGTTGAGCAGTAAGAATAGGTGTCTCCCACTCGCGCCTGCCTGGCCTGCTCACACATACATAATTTTTAAGTGTTGTATAAAGCTCTTTCTGGAGAAAGAATTGAACATTCGTCGGGTTTCCGCTAAAGTCGACAAGGGGTCGACAAGGGGGTCTGCTTTCGGGGCCGGGCACCGGCGCTGAGCGTTTTCAACTTAAGAAATTCTTTCTCCTAACATTTACAAATATTTCTCATATTAAAAAATCTGGTTATAAAGAGGCAGCCCTGGTCAAAAATATTATTCGAGGGAAATTCTACGCTTGTATAGCGCATGGACGTCTGTAATAAAGATCATCTTCGTGCAAAGTAAGACGTCTCTGTCGCGGACCTTTCCCCACACAAAAATCGTCACTATAGTGAAGTGCAACGGTCGGAAAAAATTCGAACAATCTCAGATAAAAAACCAAAGTCCAGAAGATCGGCCGCCCCCATTTCATTCGGCCGCCCCCATTTCATTCGGCCGCCTGCGTACAGTGCACACATTGCACAAGAGGTAGCGGCGGCCCTTGGTTGCTATTCACTAACTGTTCAGTTGGATGGCATTTATTCGATGCTTATCAAGTGACAGTTTCATAGGCTAGTAGGCCTACTCTTTGTTCTGGTTTACACTGTCCAGGTGGGTGGGAGGGGGACCCGGGAACTCAATGCCAGTATAACCAGTCTAGTTAAGGTACATGTCTACCACAAGAGTAAAAATCCACAAACTGTTTTTTTTAAGTCTATTGTGTCAAGTATAGTTTGTACATTACTAAAAAAAAAAATATTTTTTAAAATGCTAATTAGGTATCCAATATGGCCGCGTAAAGGTAAAATATAGTAGTTTTGTGCCGCAAAATAAGTTATTTAAATATTAATGTGAGTCATCAAACTTTGCACACTTGTAGAAATCAGGCCATTAAAGGGGATGAACTTAAAAGTATTATGCTACCTTTGAAAAAGAAAAAGATACAATTTTTCCAATTATCTTATCTTATATAATACAGACGTTACTTCAAAAAAGAAGATGATTACGTCCTACGCGTCATGCATTTAGTCATGCATATTAACCAATGACTTAAATTCTGCCAAGTCACTGGTTTTTCTGGCTAGCTCAGGCAACCCATTCCATGCTCTAATAGCACTAGGGAAGAAGGAGTATTTGTACAAATTTGTCCTAGCATATGGGACGAGGAATGTGCCTTTATTTTTGTGTCTTCCTGGACCGTGCTGTAAGGAATTACTCCCAGTACGGAGCCTTAGTGCATGCAGGCTTACAAATGGTAGCTACATCCAACTTCAAATATTTCTGTTTATCAAAAATGTTATTTCTTTTACTCTCTCTTTCTCTCTTTTTCTCCCTCTCACTCTCTTTCTTTCTCTCTCCCTCTCTCTTTATGTGAAAAATTCTACAGTTGAATTCATTAACTTATCCTTTAATCGTATCCTCAGGTTCTCCTGCCAAAGGCAAGAGAAGCGTCGAAGATTCGACGAGCGTCGAGAGCGATGATTTACGCTTAGGAAATAGTTGGGAAGACTTTGATTCACCCTCTGAAGAGAATGTGGATAAAAGCAGCTTGGAGGATTGATCCCTTGAAAATAAGATCTTATTGAGGTGGGGGGGGGGGTGAGGCTTACTTCACGATCTAGAGAAAAGAATGATGAGGATTCTGCAGTGCACTACATTTAACATCTACCTCCAAAATGCACAAATCTAGCATCTGCATCCACAGTGCAGTACATCTAACATCTGCAGAGCACAACGTCTAACATCTACATCTGCAGAGCACTACATCTAACATCTGCAGAGCACAACATCTAACATCTACATCAGAACATCTGCAGAGCACTACATCTAACATGTATATCTACAGAGCACAACATCTAGCATCTACAGAGCACAACATCTAACATGAATATCTACAGAGCACAACATCTAACATCTACAGAGCACAACATCTAACATCTACAGAGCACAACATCTAACATCTACATCAGTACATCTACAGAGCACAACATCTAACATCTACAGAGCACAACATCTAACATCTACATCAGTACATCTACAAAGCACAACATCTAACATCTACATCAGTACATCTGCAGAGCACTACATCTAACATGAATATCTACAGAGCACAACATCTAACATCTACAGAGCACAACATCTAACATCTACATCAGTACATCTACAGAGCACAACATCTAACATCTACAGAGCACAACATCTAACATCTACATCAGTACATCTACAAAGCACAACATCTAACATCTACATCAGTACATCTGCAGAGCACTACATCTAACATGAATATCTACAGAGCACAACATCTAACATCTACAGAACATAACATCTAGCATCTACATCTGCAGAGCACTACATCTAACATAGGCTTACCTTGCCAAACTGGAGATGGTATAACTGACATGTGAAATGTGTACATTATATAACTTAACTTTGAATTAATCAGCAAGATAAAGTATCGATATAAGCAATTCAATTCTCGTTAGTATTCGACATCTGTCAATTAACCAGGCTTGCAAATATCATTTCACACAGACACAGACATACAGGGGCGTCATGAGTGTATTTGGCGCCCGATACACGGCACTTTATTGGCGCCCCTTTTTCCAGAAACATCACATAGTAATATAGACTTATGTAATAGCTAAATCTCCCTCAGAATGGCGAGGGATGGAGGCGGGCAGGGTTCAAACCCTGGACCACTGAGACCAGAATGCATTTTACACGGCCAGGCAGCTATGTGAGGAAAATTATTATTTTTTCTTTAGTCACGAGTATTAGTCATGTCCATTGCAAACATACGTTCGCAACTGCCTCGAATGTATCACACGCTTTCTTAATTTAACTGACTTGCGCTTTTCCTCCTGAGAGAAGTAGGGTAGTACAGGTAGAGATCAAAATGTTTGTATGTATGTAAAATGTTTTACATATGTTTCGGATTTTCTTTCAGAGTTGAAGATAATTTACTTCCTAGTCCAAACCTCAAGCAGGACGACGGGGGAATGCAGCGGGCAGGATATGAACCCGTAACCATCGAAAAAATCCGAATGACAGTCCAGCGCGCATACCGCACGACCTTGCAGCCACCCTGGAGGATGAATCTCGTAAGCTTAAAATGCAAGCAAACTCTTGGACCCGGAGCTTACAGACACTTTAGCTGGATAAGGAGCGGGGGGGGGGGGGCGCCAATGTAATTTTTTTAGGGCTAAGAGGAAAGCCATTATTAAAAGTTTGAGAACCATTGTTTTAGGCCCGCGTTCATCAGACTGGACGGGATACGTCCTCCAATATTTATTCAAAAACACGTTACAACAATTTTTTTATAGTAAGGAACGCACCAAGTAAAATGTCCATTGGTATAATTTGTATTCATCAGGCGCACAGGTTGCTGAGGAAAAGAGAACAACGCTGGCAGAAGAAATACATCAGAGAAACAAAAATGCAAGATCAATGAAACTAGCTCCAGCTGGAATAACCTGCCCAGTGTGAAAGTCTTTCCCATATATGAGTTTTGTTTTTATTTAGATATGATTATTATTATATTGCTTGTTTTTTGTTTGTTTCGTATTAGCCTGCTAATTACTCAACGAATATGGGAGCAGGAGTTCAAAGAGAGAACGAACTCGTCGTGGGCCTTGTGGGCCATACATTTTTAACTTGCAATGGAAACAACAAATGTTCAGTATTGTTCACTATGTACAACAGCTTGGGGTTAGGGCGGTGGAGACGAAAGGCCCAGGAGAGATCTGAATGGAGGGATGTGTTGAAGCAGGCCAGAGCCCTCCATGGGCTGTAGCGCCACTGGGATGGATGGGTAGCACTGCACACTATAAACAGAAGAGTCGATCATGTCAAAAATAGATTCCAGGGCAGTGAGGTATATGATTGAGCGATTGTATGTGATTGAGCAATTGTATGTGATTGAGTGATTGCATATGATTGAGTAATTGTATATGATTGAGCGATTGTATATGATAGAGTGATTGTATATGATTGAGTGGTTGTATATGAGCGATTGTATGTGATTGAGCGATTGTATGTGATTGAGTGATTGCATATGATTAAGCGATTGTATATGATTAAAGCACACAAACAAAGTCAGCACTAGGGACCAGGTATTTAAAGAGAGAAAATTGCGAATGAAGCGATGTAACGGACGCTCTTGACCAGGCGACGAGTCTTGGATCAACACATTCGAAGACATCGCTTAACAAAAATACAGGGCCATGTGATCATTCCTATCGACTATTATGGTCTAGAGTTCGAAAACCCCACCACTGTCGTCCTTGCCGTCCTGCAGGGGGTTCAGGGTATCTTATCTTATCTTATCTTATATAATACAGACGTTACTTCAAAAAAGAAGATGATTACGTCCTACGCGTCATGCATTTAGTCATGCATATTAACCAATGACTTAAATTCTGCCAAGTCACTGGTTTTTCTGGCTAGCTCAGGCAACCCATTCCATGCTCTAATAGCACTAGGGAAGAAGGAGTATTTGTACAAATTTGTCCTAGCATATGGGACGAGGAATGTGCCTTTATTTTTGTGTCTTTCAGAGTATTTTATTAAATTTTGTTTTTGTATTTGAAGATTATGGTTCAGTGTTTTATGTATAATTGCTACTTTACTTTTGAGTCTTCTGTCCTGAAGGCTTTCTAAATTTAGTGATTTGACCCTAAAAATCTGGATCTTTTCACCGTTTTCATCAAGTTCAAAGGTCACTACAACAAAATCTAAGTTAATATTTTACAATTTCTTGGGTTCATTCTCTTTATATGTATGTATAGAAAAAACATGCCAAATTGTAGACAGATTCAACTTTAAATAGTGAAGATATCAAGTATGAAAGAAGTTAAAGTAAGTAACAAAAATAATTTTCAGAAAAAAACAACTAACAACTTAGCTTCTCAAAACCTCAAAAACTGGCAAACCCGCAAACACTGTGACATATTTTGCCACAGCCGAGGCAGACAACATTAAAGTCCGCCGGTGGTCAATTTAGATTTTTCTTCTCTCCGTCAACATCAGTCCGCGGCTGTGGATTGTTCTTTGTCTCTAACGTGTGTCCGCGACTGTGGATTGTTCTTTGTCTCTAACATCAGTCCGCGGCTGTGGATTGTTCTTTGTCTCTAACGTGTGTCCGCGACTGTGGATTGTTCTTTGTCTCTAACATCAGTCCGCGGCTGTGGATTGTTCTTTGTCTCTAACGTGTGTTCGCCGCTGTGGATTGTTCTTTGTCTCTAACGTGTGTCCGCGACTGTGGATTGTTCTTTGTCTCTAACGTGTGTCTGCCGCTGTGGATTGTTCTTTGTCTCTAACGTGTGTCCGCGGCTGTGGATTGTTCTTTGTCGCTAACGTGTGTCCTCGGCTGTGGATTGTTCTTTGTCTCTAACGTGTGTCCGCGGCTGTGGATTGTTCTTTGTCTCTAACGTGTGTCCGCGGCTGTGGATTGTTCTTTGTCTCTAACGTATGTCCGCCGCTGTGGATTGTTCTTTGTCTCTAACGTGTGTCCGCGGCTGTGGATTGTTCTTTGTCTCTAACGTGTGTCCGCCGCTGTGGATTGTTCTTTGTCTCTAACGTGTGTCCGCGGCTGTGGATTGTTCTTTGTCTCTAACGTGTGTCCGCCGCTGTGGATTGTTCTTTGTCTCTAACGTGTGTCCGCGGCTGTGGATTGTTCTTTGTCTCTAACGTGTGTTCGCGACTGTGGATTGTTCTTTGTCTCTAATGTGTGTCCGCGGCTGTGGATTGTTCTTTGTCTCTAACGTGTGTCCGCGACTGTGGATTGTTCTTTGTCTCTAACGTGTGTCCGCCGCTGTGGGTTGTTCTTTGTCTCTAACGTGTGTCCGCCGCTGTGGATTGTTCTTTGTCTCTAACGTGTGTCCGCGGCTGTGGATTGTTCTTTGTCTCTAACGTGTGTCCGCCGCTGTGGATTGTTCTTTGTCTCTAACGTGTGTCCGCGGCTGTGGATTGTTCTTTGTCTGTAGCGTATGTCCGCGGCTTACGGAATTATGACTCTTGCTAGAGAACTCTTATCAAAAAATATATTTCTGTGTGTGTGTTTTATGTACTAAGTTTGAATTTGATTCATTTAGTTACAAATTAGTCTAGCGATACGTTGCTAGCAATAAACTTTTTTAAAAGTGAAAAAAACAAAACAACTGAAAATGTAAAAATAGAAATGGGTGATAGAGAGCAAGGCTTCTAAACTGAGGATTCAAAAGTTCGAATCCGTCTCTGTATGTGATTAGTATCTGTATATATGGGCTGTTGTTAATAGTTACCTATGCACGCGCTAAATTATACATTACTACTATACATCTAGATTGATCTGTACCAATAAATTTTGGACTAAATTAAACTGTACCTATAAATCTTGGACTAAAGTAATCTGTACCTATACATCTTGGACTACATTGATCCTTTCAGCGAAGATAAAGAATAAGCTGGGATCTCTTTTGTTATGTGAATTCAATTTGAAGTTTCAATGTGTTTAGACAGAAAACGCCCGAATGTAAAGACACGCCTACATGTTGAATGCTATAATTAAGAAATTAAAATTTTGGTAAGCAGAGATATAATAGATTGTCCCAGCACTCAAACCACTTTTCCATTTATCTTTTTTATTGTAGCCAGAGCATGAGTAAAACTCACAGCCTGCTCGGTTTGCCCTCCCTTGTGGGCCAAGGAGTCTGCAACAGTGTTGCCAGTCACACCTATGTGACTTGGTACCCACTGCATTATTACAGGGGTGCCATAGCGTTGTTTTATGTTGTGTGAAGCCATGATGACGATATTGGGGGGCATGGTCCAGGGCTTGTAGTAAATTTTTTGAGTCAGTGACCACAACAATCTGTGTTGCCCTCAAATGTCCCGAGTTGAGTCAATGACTTTTAAAGGCTAACAGACTGCCAGGGTCTCCGCATCAAAACTGCAAACACTACCACATGGTCCAAAGATTTTAACTGAGTGAGAGCCAATAATGACCCTAAGCAGCTTACAGCACACAGTTCTACGCTCAGGAGAGCCTGTGACACCGCTGACTCTAAGCAGCTTACATCACACAGTTCTACGCTCTGCAGAGCCTCTAAACTGTATCGACACTTGTCGTTATTTTGGGCACATCAGCTGCTTGTGGAGAGGGGGGGGGAACTGATGTGTGGGCCACATCTTCCGACCATGCCAGACATTCATCTCATTTCGATAAAATGTTCCGTTGTAACTTCGCTTCTGGAGGGCATAAATATCTGTATGTTTGAATGTTTTTAACTTTTTACAAAGCTTATATCAAGTCACTCTGTCTGTCTGTCTGGTAAAAAAGTTCGTACACGTTATTTCTACCACACCCATTCTAGGATCAAATTGAAACAATTTCTTATTGACATAGACAAGACATAATCAATTAAAAAGTTTTACAAATTTGTCAATTAATTACTGGTGCTTAATTATTTTGTTTGATACGACTAAAGATGTCGGGTTTCGTCCTCTTAGGTAATTGAACACCTTATTTCTTCCACACCCCTTCTCGGATCAAGTTGAAACTTTACACAATTACTTATTGTACCTATCAAAACATGAATCAAAGAATTAACCAATTAGTTAAATGATTATTGTTTTTCTTTTACTTGATAAAGGAAATCTACATTTTTGAAAGTTATAGTTGTAAGAGTTCTTTCCCTTTATAAACATTTAGTTATGATTTGTATGTGAACACCAAACACACATGAAGAAATACACAAGGGAAGTAAACAAGTTAGAAAAAAAAACAATTGTTTCCAGGTGATCTATTTAGCCGTTGTTTATTTTACAATATCTTAATCTATCCTCATATATCCTCATCATTTGTTTCTCTATATCCTGAAGTAAAGCTCAACCCTTAATGCATCACTGGGGGCGTATCCTCCGAGCTGCTGTTATCCACAGTTTCTTCAGAGCTGCGTTTATCCACAGTTTCTTCAGAGCTGCGTTTATCCACACTTTCTTGAGAGCTGCGTTTATCCACACTTTCTTGAGAGCTGCGTTTATCCACACTTTCTTAAGAGCTGCGTTTATCCACACTTTCTTGAGAGCTGCGTTTATCCACACTTTCTTAAGAGCTGTTTTTTTCCACACTTTCTTGAGAGCTGCGTTTATCCACACTTTCTTGAGAGCTGCGTTTATCCACACTTTCTTAAGAGCTGCGTTTATCCACACTTTCTTGAGAGCTGCGTTTATCCACACTTTCTTGAGAGCTGCGTTTATCCACACTTTCTTGAGAGCTGCGTTAATCCACACTTTCTTGAGAGATGCGTTTATCCACACTTTCTTGAGAGATGCGTTTATCCACACTTTCTTAAGAGCGTGAATTAACCCTAACGTCTTCCACACTGACTGACTCCAGAGGGCGTGAATTAAAGTCTTCCACACGTAGATTTTAGATGTATTGTACTGTAGATGTATATTTTAGATGTAGTGCACTGTGTCAACTGAACATCACTTGTAATAAATTTTACACGCTAGATTCATACTGTTTTATAATCCAAAAGAAAAAATAATAAGATTTTCGGCTCCTGGCTGTCTGACTTTGAGGTCTGCATTCTGGTTTGTGGTCTTAATGGTTCAGGGTTTGAACCCTGCCTGCGCCATCCTGAGGGAGGTTTAGCAATACATGAGCCTTGATTACTATGTGATGTATCTGGTAAAAGGGGCGCCTCCGTATGTCTGTGTCTGTTTGAAATGATATTGCAAGCCTGGTAAAAAAAACAGATGTCGAACATTAATGAGAGATGAATTGCATATATCGATACATTATCTTGCTCATTAATTTAGTTCAGTTATATAAGACAGCAGTTCACTTGCCAGCTACGCCATCTCCAGTTTGACAAGGTAAGCCTGTGTTAGATGCAGTGCTCTGCAGATGTAGGTGTCAGATGTAGTCCTCTGCAGATGTAGATGCAAAATGTAGTCTTCTGCAGATGTTAGCTGTAGTGCTCTGCATGTGTAGATGTTAGATGTAGTGCTCTGCAGGTTAGATGGTATAGGTGCCTTTTTTACACGGTTCGCTTACTTGGAGATAAATTTCAATTAGGATATTAGATGTAGTCACTAGCGGATCCAAACCTTATACATATATGCTGTACGCGCGTTTATGCTTATATATATATAATAATTATTATATATATATATGAGAATAAAAAAACAGTGATTCTCAAATATTCGGCGAAAAACAAAAAACAGCAATGTTGAGGAGAAGCCCCGACTCCAAAAGCGTTTTCTTGCCACGCTTTCTCCTGACGTCTGCAGCTTTCGAATAATATTTTACTAGAAAAAATATTCTAATAAGAATTTACAGGCCCTTACTACATTGCAAATACAACCGATTTGTTCTTTGAAAAGATAAGATACCTCACATATTTAGATTAAGGCTTTGAGGATCGCCGCCAACAAAAAAAAAGAATTTGAAAAATAATATTTTTTAAAAAAAAGCTCATTTGTAAGTGATACATTTTGTTCAATAGGCATGTTTGTAACTTTGTTTTGTTACAGAACTATAATTCAAAGCTCTAACGAAAAATTCGGAAGTGGGAGGAGAAATTAAGTGGGCCAATTAGATTCTACTCTAAATTTTTGGTATTTTTAGGATTCAAGTATAGATTGTGAGTTATAGTCCCAAATTTATTTATACAATAGAAAAATATCAATATGAGTAAAGATTGGAAAAAAGATGTTTAAAAAATCTATATTCGGGTGTCAGAGCTCATCTCAATTGTTACTCGTACTCTTGTTAGTACAATAAATAAGAAATGGACGAGCTCTCATCCAAATCACAAGAAAGATGACGCTTACTATAAGCTATCCCGACAAAACCAACGTCTAATCTTTCGACTCAGGACCGGACACAACAGAATGCGACAACACATGTACCGGAAGCTCAAAATTGGAACCAGTGAAATCTGCCCATGTGGAGTGTCACCAGAGAATGCCCACAACGTCCTCCAAAACTGCTCTCTTTATCAAGAGGCCCGTATAAGACATTGGCCCCAAATCACCCCAATAGAAAGAAAACTATATGGAGAGCTCCCTGATTTTGGTAACCACTGCGCAGTTCATCTCATGTATTGGTCTAGTCATCTGAACACTCCAACATAACAATGAGAACGAAGAAGAAGTTACTCTTACACTAAAAATTTCGTATGAATTCTAAATTTTCCAAAATAAAGTCTTTCGTATGAAAATAATTAAATCATGTGCAATTACATAAACTCTGTCGCCATATTTGACTATTCTGTTTTAACAGTTCATGTTTTCGTCTCGACAGCGGAGGGGGGCGGTAGAGTGAAAACGATTAATCCTCGCTCCTTTTTATAATTTCTGCTAATGATTGAATTTGGCTTTAAAGAATAGGGGTGGGGCGACTCGATAAAAGAATTTCATTTCTAGCATATATAAATAATATTAGTAACATTTCGGCTAACAGGGGAACGACAAAATATAAAGATCGGTGAAAATATCAATAAAAAGTCTTTATCATATTTAATTGATTCTGTTAATAAGCTGTGATTTCTATAAATAAATTGGACCGCCCCCCCTCGAAAGTTTATGGTGGGATGGGGGGCGGGATTGATGTCATTGCAAGCTCCCCACCTAACAAATCGGCCCACATACTAGAAGGAGGGGGGGCGCAAAATAATCTAAAAATTGGTTGAAATTTAAATAATTAGTATATATTATCAACTTAGACTAATGTCCTCCCACGCCGTTCGGCGCATTGGGAAGCTAGCTGTCTCCTCAAAGATCAGTCACTGGCAATGTCTGAAGCCTCCTCCCACCTGGTGTCCATGTGCCTATAAGGGTCGGTTACTTTGCGTTGCGTTATTAACATAACTAATAAATTCGTATACAAATCAACTTGTGTGATTTCTTAAATAAAATTCGTCCGCCCCCCCCCTTTCGGGGGGATGGGTCGGTCGAGTGGGAGAGGGCGACCCCCCCCCCCCGCTGGATCCGCCAGTGACCATTACGAGTGACTTTTTGATACACTTTGTGGCATTTTACGTCTCGAGAGACGATCTTTTCCCTTTGCAACTTCTTGTGTGACTAAAGAGGCCAATCCTTGATACACAGCTGCGATCGCAGGTTGGGCATATATAATCACCAGGCGCCGTTGCATTTTCACCCTTCTTTCTGCTTCTGTTGTGTATGGCATCTGCAATCTTTGACCCTTCCTTTATGCTCTCTCTCCATGAGGATCTGTCCAGTGCCACCTCTTCCCAGTTGCCAGTGTCGATTTTGAAGAGCTTCATGTCGCGTTTGCATACATCCGTATAACGTAAAAGTGGGCGACCAGCGGCTCTTCTGCCTTCTATCAGATCGCCATACAGGATGTCCTGTGGAAGTCGACCTTCTGGCATTCTACGAACGTGGCCAAGCCAGCCAAGGCGTCTGCTGCTGATAACAGAGCGGATGTCCTGGCACCCTGCTCTTTGTAGCACTTCCTCATTGGTTATCTTATCTTGCCACCTTATTTTAAAGATCCGCCTTAGGCATCGGAGGTGGAAAACATTCAGCTTTTTTTCCTGCCATGAGTAGGTTGACCATGTTTCACTTCCGTACAGCAAGGTGCTCAACACACAGGTCCGGTAGACTAGGGCTTTAGTACTGTTAGTCAGCAATATGTTGTCCCAGACTCTTTTCTGCAGCCGTGACATGGTGGCCATTGCCTTGGCTATCCTGTTGTTTATGTCTTTATCCAGTAGAGTGTTGTTGGATATGATGGAGCCAAGGTAACAAAAGTGATCAACAATTTCTAGTGGTTGGCCATTAATGCTTACTTGAGGTGCAGTGTTTGTGTTTTGGACAAGTATCTTAGTCTTGCTTTGACTGATGTTTAAGCCGAACTTCTGGCAAGCAGCAGATAATTTGTCAACCAGGCACTGTAGCTGAATATCAGAATCAGCCACAATAGCTGCATCATCAGCATACAGGAGTTCCCTGACGAGTAGCTTCCTAACCTTGGTTTTTGCCCGCAGCCTTGAAACATTAAATAGTTTTCCAGAGGATCTTGTATGGAGAAACACACCTTCGTTTATGTCGTTGTACGCATAATGCAGTAGACAGGAGAAGAATATGCCAAACAGAGTAGGTGCGAGCACACATCCCTGCTTGACACCACTGCAAACCTCAAAAGGTGCTGATTGGGCTCCATTGAATTTGACAGTGCATTTAGTTTCCTCGTGAAAACACTCAATGAACTGCAGTAGTTTGGGAGGACAACCTATTTTCCTCAGGAGTTTGAAAAGGCCACTTCTGCTGACCATGTCAAAAGCTTTAGTCAGATCAACAAAAACGATGTAAAGGGGTCTGTCTCTCTCTCTCTGAATTTCTCCTGCAGTAGTCGTAGAGAAGATATCATGTCTACAGTGGATCTACCACTCCTGAATCCACACTGAGACTCTGGGTAGACTCTAGAAGCTATCACTTGCAGCCTGGATAGTGCCACTCTAGCAAAGATCTTGCCCACTATACTGAGGAGAGAGATACCCCTGTAATTGTTGCAGTCACTCCGATCCCCTTTGTTCTTGTATATTGTGACTATAGTTGCGTCACGCATGTCCTGTGGGACATGACCTGTTTCCCAACAGCGGCAGATGAGAATATAGAGTTCAGGGAGCAGGAGTGATTCGTTGACTTTCACTACTTCCACTGGGATACCATCACTCCCAGGAGATTTTCTATTTTTTATGCAGTTAATTGCTTTTTTAAGGTCACTGAGGCTCGGAAGATCATCTAGGCATTCCAGTACTGGAAGATCTGGTAGAGAAGCCAGGGCGACATCGTCTACTGTGTTCTGTGTGGCATAGACTTCGAGGTAGTGTTCTGTCCAACGTTCTAGCTGCTTGGTTTGATCTGTAATTTTTTCTCCTGATTTGGATAGAAGGGGGGCAGGCTTAGACACTGTTGGACCCAGGGCCGCTTTAATGCCATCAAATAGAGCTTTGCTATTTCCTGAGTGGAGACTGTCTTGGATTCTGTTGCAGGTATCCCTCCAAAAGTTGTTAGCACATTTTCTAGCCATTTGTTTCGCCTCTTTATTAGCACTTTTGAAGGCCTCCAAAGATCTTGTACTTGGCTTTGTCTTGAGAGCGAGTTGTGCAGATCGCTTTTTCTCGATGCAAGGTTCCATTTGTGCTAGATTCGCCTCAAACCAGTCTACATTTTTGTGTTTTTGAGGCCCAAAGGCGGTGATTGCCGAACTGTAGATTACATCTCTTAATTTCTCCCATCTGATAGAGATGTCTTCTTCATTACTTAACGAGGGGATTGAACTGTTCAGGAGCTCGCCAAAGAGTGCACACTTCTCTGGGTCACCTACATGGTTGACGTTAATTCGCCTAGTTCTGGGTTGAGTGGAAGTATAAGCCTTCTTGAGAAGTAGTTTGATTTTGCTTAGCACTAGTGAATGGTCTGAGTTGCAGTCCGCACTATGGTATGAACGGGTGTGGATGACACTTTTCAGATCCATCCTTCGGGTGATGCAGAGGTCAAGCTGGTGCCACCTTTTTGAGCGTGGGTGCTGCCAAGAGACTTTATGGCGTTCCTTGCCAGAGAAGAATGTATTTGTTACACACAGTTCATGAGAGCTACAAAACTCGAGTAGCCTTTGGCCATTGTCATTGATTTTGCCAACACCATGAGGTCCCAAGCATTGTGGCCATGCATCATTTCCACCACCAACACGGGCATTAAAGTCTCCATTTATATAGAGGTGCTCGGATTTTGGAATACTTTTAATTACGTCCTCTAGAGCTTGATAGAATCTGTCTTTGTCCTCTTCCGGTGCAGCAAGGGTTGGTGAGTAAGCACAGATTATATTAACTTTGCCTTGCGGTGATGCAAATTTCATGTGTGATACTCTTTCATTGCCAATGGGAAACATCGCGATGCAGGGGACGAGACTGTTTCTTATTGCGAAGCCGACGCCATGTATTCTAGGGCTTTGTTCTGGTTTTCCTTGCCAGTAGAATGTATAGTTGCTTTCTGTAAGAGATCCGCTGTCTGCCAGTCTGGTTTCTTGCAGGCAGGCCACATCAATGTTTAGTCTGCTGAGTTCTCTGTCGATGATAGCTGTTTGACGCATGTCTGTGACTAGTTCAGGGTCAGTATTGAAGCCAGAACACATTGTCCGTATGTTCCAGCTTGCTAAACGCATTAATGTTGAGGGTTTTCTTTTGATTGTATTTGCAGGTGCGGGTGAGCAGCTTGCTTTTTGATTTTGTCTTAGCACCAAGCACCCAGTGGTGCGGCAAGCTGTGGCGGGATAGCACTTTACTGTCCGAGGGCTGCTCGGCTTAAGGCAGGCAGTAGCTATCCAGTGAGGCTAAAAAGCCCCTCCTACCGTCAAGAGTGGTCCCTGGCGTTCCAGCTTACGCCAATCAGCTAGGAACTTATCACCGGTAACTACCACTCTCCGTGTTTTTCCAAAGACATTACTGTCAGAGATGGAGTGACCTCTCCATTGCTGGGGGAAAGCCTGGGCGGTAAATTTGCGAGTGCTGGGCTGCCCACACGTCAGCACACGCCTCTCTTCCATACTGACCGGGTCCAAAGGGATGGCGAGCCATCACAATATGGGGACAGGTGGCTGCAGGAGTTTGCCAGAGAGCAGTAGTCTTACTACTGTCCCCCCGCCTACGGGGCTCCAGGACCGGATTTTCTGTTAGGGTTTACTCCCTTAGCCTTCGACCTTACAGGGACACACACACAAGGCAGTGCGGCTATTGACCTATAGCTAGGGGTTTGGTTTGTGGGCAACAGGGCGTGTCCGCACGCCGACGGGCCATGCCTGCCTCACATCTTGGGGCCAAACCTCCTCCGAGACCCTTGCAGTTTAGCCTGAGGCTTCGCAGCCTCAGTTTCCATCTGCCACCACGAGGAGGTACTGCATAGGACTTGCTGTGGAGAGGCTATGTACTGGCAAGAGAGACTTACAAAACTGCTCCCCTTTCACAGATGCTAGCCAGCGGTGGCAACAAGTCAAGCTACCACACTAGACGCTTCACACAGCCATTTGACAGATTGCATAGGACTTGCTGTGGAGAGGCTATGTACTGGCAAGAGAGACTTACAATGGCTGTGTGAAGCGTCTAGTGTGGTAGCTTGACTTGTTGCCACCGCTGGCTAGCATCTGTTTTTGATACACACAACACGAGTATCTCTATATATAACTCTCTTTTTGGCCCAACCATGCGCGACACCACGATAAAGTATGGAAAGATAACTCTTTTATTTATGCAAGTCGGACTAGAGTTACCCCTCGCAACTTTCGCGGAGACAGAGAGCACGGCTCAGTAACATAGAACAAGAGTGTGGGAAACAAGTAATCTTTCTCTTTATACATTCTATGTATGCAAATTATGAGTGAGTCTGGTGTGAATGTGTATTTTGGTTTTCTATAATTATAATGTTTTTTTTGGTGTATTGAGAAACAAATGATGTCTTCTGGCCATAGCTGCTTCACATATATTTCGTGGAGTCAACAGGTCTTTCAATGTAGTCGAAATTCCTGCATCAGGTAACTGTTTAATTTCTATCAGTCGTATATTTCTGAACAAATGTCATCGACGAAACTGTTGCTCTCGAACTTCGCAAGATGGCTGTAAACTTTGTTTGCAAACATTGGGATAACTATGACGACGCTCTGTCCGTTGTTCTTACTCACGGATGCACAGCCATCGTTAATGTGACAATAGTCGTATGTAAAAAAAAGCAGTTTCTAGCCATTGTTGTGATATATATGCGATAGTTACTAACATAACATAAGCTTTGTCTTCAAGTACGAATAGGGGAGTAGTGCACATGGCTACGCAACCCAGCTGTGACCAAGATGTTTCCTCCGGTGGTCGATTTAAATTCTCTTCTTGCCGTCTACGTCTATCCTCGCGTTAAATTTTCTTGGTTTCAAATGTGTGTCCGTGGGTTTTGGGGATTTGTTATGAAGGGTGGCAGCTGGAACCACTCATGTAAGAAAATATATTTGTGTAAGTATTTTATGTTCTACGTTAGGTTTTATTAATTAATTTATTTACAAATTAGTTTCTCGATACGTTGCTAGTTCAAGAAATGAGAAATAACATGTTTAAAATGAAATGGGTGATAGAAAGCAAGGCTTCTGAACTGAGGACTCAAAAGTTCGAATCCCTTTGAAGGCTGTGATTATGACTGATTCACCCAGTAGAAGGATTTCTCTGTATTCAAATTCTACCGCCTTACAGCTATACCCAAGCATGGAAAAGGCTTCGGAAGTCAACCCCGAGGAAAAATTAGGCGTCGATGACCCTAAGCAGCTTGCAGCACACAGTTCTACGTGCAGGCAGAGCCTGCGACATCCCTGAATTTAAACTACATCGACACTTGCCGTTATTTTGGGCACATCAGCTTCGTGAAGAGGGAGAAACTGGTGTGTGGGCCACATCTTTCTGACCATAGCTAATGCCAGACATTCATCTCATTTCGATAAAATGTTCCGTTGTAGCTTCGCTACTGGAGGGCATATATCTGTATGTTTGAATGTTTTTAACTTTCTGCAAAGCTTGTATCAGCTCACTCTGTCTGTCTGGTAAAAAGTGTGTTCACGTTATTTCTCCCACACCCATTCTCGGATCAATTTGAAACTTTGCACAGTTACTTATTGGCATAGACATGACACAATCAATACAAAAATTTACCAATTTGTCAATTAATTACTGGTACTTGTTTTGTTTGATTAAGATACCGACAAAGATTCGACTAAAGATGTCGGGTTTCGTCCACTTAGATAATTGAACACGTTATTTCTACCACACCCACATTCTCGGATCAAGTTGAAACTTTAAACAATTATTTATTGTACTAGCAAAGCATAAATCAATCAAAGAATTAACCAATTAGTTATATAATTATTTGTTAATCTTTTTACTTGATATCGAATAAGAGAAATCTACATTTTTGAAAGTGTTCTTTTCCTTAGTTATGCTTTGTGGTTGTTTTTTTTTTTTAAATATCTACTCTTATATATTGCTTGTTAGTATTTTAATCTTTTTGAGAAATTTTAACATTTGTTTTGATTCGTTTGTGAACACCAAACACACATTTAGAAATACACAAGGGAAGACAAGTTAGAAAAAAAACAAACAATTGTTTCCAGGTGATCTATTTAGCAGTTGTTTATTTTACAATATCCTCATCTATTCCCTTCTGTCCCCAATCTATCCTCATCATTCTTTTCTCTAGATCGTGAAGTAAGCCTCACCCCCCCCCACCTCAATAAGATCTTATTTTCAAGGGATCAATCCTCCAAGCTGCTTTTATCCACATTCTCTTCAGATGGTGAATCAAAGTCTTCCCAACTATTTCCTACGCGTAAATCATCGCTCTCGACACTCGTCGAATCTTCGACGCTTCTCTTGCCTTTGGCAGGAGAACCTGAGGATACGATTAAAAGGATAAGTTAATGAATTCAAGAACTGTAGAATTTTTTCACGTAAAGAGAGAGGGAGAGAGAAAGAAAGAGAGTGAGAGGGAGAAAAAGAGAGAAAGAGAGAGTAAAAGAAATAACATTTTTGATAAACAGAAATATTTGAAGTTGGATGTAGCTACCATTTGTAAGCCTGCATGCACTAAGGCTCCGTACTGGGAGTAATTCCTTATAGCACGGTCCAGGAAGACACAAAAATAAAGGCACATTCCTCGTCCCATATGCTAGGACAAATTTGTACAAATACTCCTTCTTCCCTAGTGCTATTAGAGCATGGAATGGGTTGCCTGAGCTAGCCAGAAAAACCAGTGACTTGGCAGAATTTAAGTCATTGGTTAATATGCATGACTAAATGCATGACGCGTAGGACGTAATCATCTTCTTTTTTGAAGTAACGTCTGTATTATATAAGATAAGATAAGATAAGTCGTATCTTCGATTGTGTTTCTGAGCATCCTGCATTCCTAGAGGATGTAGCTATCTGACCTTTACGTAGTTTGCATTATATTGACTTAAAAGTAAAGTTCCCCTTCCAGACCTAGAGATCTACAGGTCAGATGATCACGGTTAACGAGGGTGTCATGTGGCCAGCACAACGATCCCCCCCCGCCACCCGCCTTCTAATGTCAGTTACCGATTAGACTTATTGTATTTTATATGCTAGATTAGAATTAATTTGGCGAATCAATATGTTTACAAAGCGTATATCAGCTCACTCTGTCTGACTGTCTGGTAAAAGAATTGTGTACTATTTCTCCCACACCCATTCTCGGATCAAAATGAAACTTGAAAACTAAAAGCAAGAAATAGCGCGAAACGAAACGAAATAGGTAAAAATATTTCTTATCGCACAGATTTATTTTGTTAGTCTAGATCTATTACTAATTTAATTACATGACTGATCTAAACTAATTGATGAAACTACAACTAATGTAAGCTTTTTTAAAAAATGTTTTTTTTTTTTAATGTATGTTCTTGTTTCTCTCCAAACAGACAAATTTAATGACATGACTGATCCAAACTAACTGATACAACTACATTAATGTAAGATGTTTTTTTAGCGGCCCCCGAAAGGGGAAAAGACACTATTAGTTTTGTGCGAAATGTCTGTCCGTCTGTCGTCTGTCCGTCCGTCACGTTTAGATCTCGTAAACTAGAAAAGATATTGAAAATCCGACATCACAATATTTTAGACCATTCAAAGTTCTGTTGCAACGGCTACTTTTTTTTTTTTTTTTTTTTGAAAGCGAAAATTTATTTTTAAAATCAGTTATGCAAGAAGTTTTTTAAAGAGAGAAAGCTAATTAGTATGCATTATAAGTTAGAACTAATTTAAAACGAATAGTAGTCTTGTAAATTTCATTTTCCTGAAAAATTTTTATTATTCGGATTTTTTAATATTTTTTGGGGGGGATTCGAGTAAGAGATTGAACCTTTTCAAAACAATTAGATCAATTATAAGACATCAGTTAGGCCAGGGGAGTCGCGGTGGCTGAGCGGTAAAGCGCTTGGCTTCCGAACCGAAGGTCCTGGGTTCGAATCCTGGTGAAGAATGGGATTTTCAACTTTGGAATCTTTGGGAGACCCTGAGTCCACCCAGCTCTAATGGGTACCTGACATTAGTTGGGGAAAAGTAAAGGCGGTTGGTCGTTGTGCTGGCTACATGACATCCTCGTTAATCGTAGGCCACAAAAACATGAACTTTACATCATCTGCCACAAGGTCTAAAAGGGGAACTAGTTAGGCCAGGTTCACATCTAAATTTACATTCACTTTCACCTATTCTTTGATCCGCGGGACCGTTGGGGCACTACACAAGATCTGTTAACCTTCTTTCTCCATTTTTATCTCTCATTTGTCTTTGAAATAATTTCATTTGGATGTTCTTTCTGAAAATATTAAAGCCTGCCTGGGTGGACCATTTCGGGGGCCGATTATGAGTTTGTGTTTCCACACAAACTGTCTTTTGTAACCTTGTTTTTTTTTATGTTCTTGTTTCTCTCCAAACAGAAAGACAAATGTCTATCTACTGTGCTACTTACTAGGAAGAGCAAGAGCTTGTACGGCTAGGCAGACGACAAGGACCACTACTAGTGTTCGCATTTTGTCCAAAAGTTCTTCTTTGAATTGCGATGTAGAAACTTTCTTTGAAACAGAAATTCCATTATTTAATTTTCATTTAAATGCACAAAAAAAAAGGTAACAGTTGAAAATAACATACATAAAAATTATTACGTTTCAAATATAGACCCAACACAAAAACCAGGAACACATATACATAAGGGCACTATCAATGTGGTAGTTTATGGCTCTATTAACTTGTCACACAATCACGTGAATATGTTAGTGAATTCTGAACATGAATTGAAAAGAAAATATTACCTAGCACAGGTAGTCCTAACAAAATCCATGCAAGCTGATGATAGGTTAACCAAAGAATAGTTTACCAAGACACAGGCCTTAAACAAAGTAAAGGAGACATGTGCCCAATTCTGCAGTGCACTACATTTAACATCTACCTCAAAAATGCACAAATCTAGCATCTGCATCCACAGTGCAGTACATCTAACATCTGCAGAGCACAACGTCTAACATCTACATCTGCAGAGCACTACATCTAACATCTGCAGAGCACAACATCTAACATCTACATCAGAACATCTGCAGAGCACTACATCTAACATGTATATCTACAGAGCACAACATCTAGCATCTACAGAGCACAACATCTAACATGAATATCTACAGAGCACAACATCTAACATCTACAGAGCACAACATCTAACATCTACAGAGCACAACATCTAACATCTACATCAGTACATCTACAGAGCACAACATCTAACATCTACAGAGCACAACATCTAACATCTACATCAGTACATCTACAAAGCACAACATCTAACATCTACATCAGTACATCTGCAGAGCACTACATCTAACATGAATATCTACAGAGCACAACATCTAACATCTACAGAGCACAACATCTAACATCTACATCAGTACATCTGCAGAGCACTACATCTAACATGAATATCTACAGAGCACAACATCTAACATCTACAGAACATAACATCTAGCATCTACAGAGCACAACATCTAACATCTGCAGAGCACTACATCTAACATCTACATCTGCAGAGCACTACATCTAACATAGGCTTACCTTGCCAAACTGGAGATGGTATAACTGACATGTGAAATGTGTACATTATATAACTTAACTTTGAATTAATGAGCAAGATAAAGTATCGATATAAGCAATTCATTTCTCGTTAGTATTCGACATCTGTCAATTAACCAGGCTTGCAAATATCATTTCACACAGACACAGACATACAGGGGCGTCATGAGTGTATTTGGCGCCCGATACACGGCACTTTATTGGCGCCCCTTTTTCCAGAAACATCACATAGTAATATAGACTTATGTAATAGCTAAATCTCCCTCAGGATGGCGAGGGATGGAGGCGGGCAGGGTTCAAACCCTGGACCACTGAGACCAGAATGCATTTTACACGGCCAGGCAGCTATGTGAGGAAAATTATTATTTTTTCTTTAGTCACGAGTATTAGTCATGTCCATTGCAAACATACGTTCGCAACTGCCTCGAATGTATCACACG
>JAZGLO010000763.1:0-26336 GCA_036873155.1 Biomphalaria sudanica | reverse complement strand
CTATGAGATCGTCTATCCTAGGGATAGGAAACGAATCGGTCTTTGTTACAGCATTTACCTTACGGTAGTCTGTACAAAAACGATAAGTCTTGTCCTGTTTAGGTATCAAGACACATGGGGAGCTCCAGCTACTGGAACTTGGTTCAATGAGGTCATTTTCAAGCATATACTTGATTTCTGACCTAAGTATGGCAAGTTTTTCAGGGTTAACCCTGTAAGGATGCTGCTTGACTGGAGTAGCCTCGCCAACATCTACATCATGCATTATAACATTAGTCTGTTTTGGTACATCAGAAAAAATGTCATTAAATTCATTAATGAGCTTCATGATAACTGGCCTTTCTGTCGAAGACAGATGAGACAGTTTTACATCCAAATTCTGTAATACAAAAGAATTAGGTATTTTGTATTGTCCAAATTTCTCCTTTACAATATCATCATCAATAGGAGAAACATGGCTATTTGAACAACTTTTGACTGTATTTAAAACACAATTACTCTTCTCTGAGTGATCTGGCCGAGATACATAAGGCTTCAGCATGTTTATGTGACATAGCTGAGTCTTTTTCCTACGGTCAGGAGTTTTGATTGTGTAATTGAGGTCACTAATTTTGGTCTCAATTTCATAGGGACCAAAATATCTGGCTTGCAAGGGTTGACCTGGTATGGGCAAAAATACAAGCACCTTATCCCCGGGAGAAAATTCTCTAACACGGGCCTTTCTATCATACCAGCGTTTCATGCTGGATTGGGTGTTTTGTAAGTTATTTTTGGCCAGAACACAAGCATCATAAAGTCTAGTTTTAAACTTACTTACATAGTCTAAAAGTCCTTCAGTGGATGTTGGTGACAACAAAGTCTCTTTTATACATTTCAAGGGACCGCGCACCGAATGGCCAAAGACTAAGTCAAAAGGGCTGAATCCCAACGATTCCTGGACGGATTCACGGGTTGCAAACAGCAGCATGTGGATTCCTTCGTCCCAGTCTTTTTCGTGCTCAAAGCAATAGGTTCGGATCATGTTCTTGAGAGTCTGATGGAATCGCTCAAGAGCGCCTTGCGACTCGGCATGATACGCACTCGACATGCAGTGTTTGATGCCCAACTGAGTCATGACTTGCTTGAAAAGATTGGCCGTGAAATTCGTTCCTTGGTCCGATTGGATGGACTTTGGTAGACCAAATAGAGTAAAGAACTTGATTAAGGCCTTCACAATGTTTGATGCTTTTATGTTCCTTAGAGGAATAGCCTCAGGAAAACGAGTTGAAGCACACATAATGGTCAACAGGTATTGGTTGCCAGCTTTTGTCCTTGGGAGAGGACCAACACAGTCAATAAGTACTCTGCTGAAAGGTTCTTCAAAGGCTGGAATCGGCTTCAGAGGAGCAACAGGGATCTTTTGATTTGGCTTGCCAACCATCTGACAGGCATGACAGGATCGGCAGTACTGGATGACATCTTTCTTCAAACGTGGCCAGAAGAAGTGTGACATAATCTTGTGGTATGTCTTGTGGATGCCGAGATGACCTGACATTGGTGTGTCATGAGCCAGATTCATGATGTACGCTCGGTATCTTTCTGGTAACACGATTTGATGGCATATTCTCCATTCTTCTTCGTTGGATGCGTCTGGAGGTTTCCATTTCCTGAAGAGCATATCATCTTGGATGTAGTAGCACGTTGATGCTAGCTCTGCCTCTTGTGATGTCATTGCGGTTTCTCGGAGTTTGGCGAGCTCTGGATCCTTCTTTTGGTCCTCAATCAACTGTTTTCGAGTTGATGCCGGCTTTTCAGAATTTGGCGTTGGTTCTTCTTCAAGAGAAGCAAAGAATGTGGTGCTCAAGTCCACATCATCTTGGTTACTGTTGGCCTTGACGACGTTCTCTTCTTGAGATGCTTTCAACCTCATTGCCCTTGTTACTGCACACGCTGGATATAACTCTAGGTCTTCCTCGGGTGTGGCAGATAAGTCGGGTGTTTGAGTGACGATGGGTTCGGCTATCACCTTTCCACCTGCTAAGTCATTGCCTAACAGCAACGAGATGCCTTCCAATGGTAATGTTGGTCGGACACCTACAACAACCGGTCCAGTAATGAGATTTGACTTTATGTCGATTAGATGTAGAGGCACATCTATACATCCAAGCTCTACGCCTCGTAACAGGATGCTCTTCCCAGTCGATGATGATTTAGACAAGGGCAAGATACCCTCTAAAAGTAACGATTGTGAGGCACCTGTGTCTCTCAAAATGGTGATAGGTCGTAGACTTGTAGAATCACCGGGTAGTGATACGAATCCTTCCGAAATGAAAGGCTTAAAATCCTCTAATAAAACATCAATTTTGGTTGATGCAGACTGGACTTGGGTCGAACTCTCGCTGGAGTCATTGATATCTCTAGGAGACGCAGTGGAGAAACTCTTTCTTGAGTCAGTAGAACATCTTTTGGATGTATTTGGAGAACTCTTGATGGAGTCATTGGAACATCGGGGTGATGTCTTATGGGAACTCTTGATAGAGTCATGGGAACATCGGGATGATGTATTATGGGAACTCTGGATAGAGTCATTGAAACATCGGGGTGATGTCTTATGGGAACTCTTGATAGAGTCATGGGAACATCGGGATGATGTATTATGGGAACTCTGGATAGAGTCATTGGAACATCGGGGTGATGTATTATTGGAACTCTGGTTAGAGTCATTGGAACATCGGGGTGATGTATTAGGTAAACTCTTGTTTGAGTCATTGGAACATCGGCTTGATGTATTTGAAAAACTCTTGTTTGAGTCATTGGAACATCGGCTTGATGTATTTGAAAAACTCTTGTTTGAGTCATTGGAACATCGTAAAGATGAATTTGAAGAACTCACTGTTGAGTCATTTGAACACCGTGGAGACATTTTCGGAGAGTCTTGTACAGTCAATACATTTGAAACAGGTGGTGTCGAGGTATTCTTGATATGACTTGAGGATGAGGGAGTAAACCTCGACGACCACTGTACTGTGCAAGCGCTGACTTTTGAAGGAGCTTTTTCGTTTCTCTTCCTCAGTTTCCAACAATCGTCAACTTTATGGCCTTCTCGTTTGCAGTAGGAACAAGTAGCTTTACTTGTAGTAGGTTTTCTGTCATTTGTACTGCTGTTCTTGATGGAGTTGCTAGCAATGGACTCAGGCTGTTTGACTTGTTTTGGCTTGACATCCGTCGTATACTTGGCAAATTGATGTGATATTATATAATCGTCTGCCAACACTGCAGCCTTGTGCACATCTTCCTCGCCACGATCAGCTATATGCGTACGGACGTCCAGCCGCACACAACTCTTGAACTCTTCCATCAGCATTAGGTTCTTGAATTTTGCAAAGTCGGTGCCGATTTCCCTGGAAGTGAGCCATTTCTCAAAGCGTCGCTCCTTTTCCCGCAGGAATTCTACATGGGTTTGGCCATCCGATTTGCGACAATCCCTGAACTGCTTTCGGTAAGCTTCCGGAACAAGTTCATATGCCTTAAGAATTAAGGCCTTAACAACATTATAATCTTTTTGTTGTTCAATGGTCAAAGAACAAAATACCTCTGCAGCTCTACCAGTCAAAACTGTTTGCAGCAAAGTGGGCCACAAAGTTTCAGGTACATTAAAATTTTTCACAGCAAGTTCAAATTGTGGAAAATAATTGTCAATTGTGGCTTCATTAAAGCGTGGAATTATTTTCAAAAATTTTGTTGCTTCAGCAGTATGACTGGCAGGGGAAGAATCTGGTCTTACATTAGCAGCTAACTCTAATTTTTTTAACTCTATTTGTAATTTCATTTCCATTTCTTTCTGCTCTCTAGCCGCTGCAAGCTCTAATTCTTTTTGTTTAATTTCTCTCTGCTCTCTAGCCGCAAGCTCTAATTCTTTTTGTTTAATTTCTCTCTGCTCTCTAGCCGTCTGGGCTTCTATTTCCATTTGTTTTAATTTTATCTGAAGTTCTAAATCTGATTTACCCTCATCGGGTCTAAGGGTTTCTAAAAGGTCTTCAGAAAACACTTCCTCGTCTACATAATGGATTACAATGTTATCTCTGATTTCTTGTTTAAGGGCATTTGATTTTATTTTTAACCCTAAATGTTTAGAAATAAGGACCAGTTCCTTCCTAGTAAAAGCATCAAGCTCTTCCACAGAGGGATTTGCAAGAAAAACCTGAATATCCATGACTAACTAGCAAACGATCAAGCAAAAATATGTATACAATGTAAATATACAGTACAAAATCAGTACAACAAAAAACCTTAAGAGTTTGGTCAATACTATTGATACTTTACTTCCGACTCTTTGAACCAAAAAAAAAATTTTGTTAAAGTCAACTTCGCCTTTACAAAATTACTCAAGTAAGACGAAAATAGGTTCAGAAAAATATCCGGGACGAAAGCCCTCAAACTTCTTTTGTCACGTATTACGAATTAAATTCTACTTTTAAATGGCTTGCCTAGGGGAACGTGACAATAGAAAAGGAGTTGTGTCACTTATCTTAAGTCTGAATTTAATCAAAGACTTACAATGAATAACAAAAAAAAATGACACAAGAAATCGGAAGGTAAACTATCAACTTAATGTTTAATCAAATATAAAGTTACAAGAAAGAAAAAAAATAAACATTTACTCAATACAGAATTGATGTGTTGACCAAAACCCTTTTACAAAAATGGCATGTAAAAATATTACAATACAAGAGTTTGTAAATATAATTACAAATACAAGCAAGGCCTTGAATAAAAAAACTTACACGACCAAGTGGTATACCACGCACGGGTAGCGCAATGTCTCCGCTATTCTGTCCCACGGCTGTCTCCGTATGTCTGTCTGTCAACGTTACGCGAGCGGTCTTTATATAACCTACCACGCGTCGATATCCAGTATATTCTAGAACAGAAAGTCATCAACACCCAGATCTAGAACGCTCTTCAAAGAGACAGAAGAAAAGAAAAAAAAACACCCTCCTTTCAACCAGAGGTACACACACACAGGTCAAGGACCGGTCACTGTCTGTGTGGCTTGACGAATAAAATAAAAAAAAAACTTATTACACAAGGGGCAGACAACCTACCCGTCTCTCGACCGCAACAGGTCAAAGAAAGAAAAAAAAACAACGCCTAGATACGTAACAATATATAATGGGATTCATAAAAGTGTAAATATATCTCACATTCTAGTTCACACCCGTTTCATTTTTCATTTGAGATTTCATTAGCCATTCAGCACTACAGTTTCGCATGGGAAAGAAGGAGTAGATGAAAGTCAGAGCAGAAAGTCCCAGCAGACAGATGCCTAATAACATAGTGCAAGTGAAAGATTCAAACTATTTTACCTAAGACTTTCACCTGTCAATAAATTTACTGGAACTAGGGAAGACCTTACAATTTTTTTCTAAAGGTCGACCTTGGCGTTGAAGTCTCCAATGGTGCTCTTTGGCTCGTGTTGTAAGGGGCAATCAATCTGTTGTACACATTGATCTTCTCCTCCTCTTTACTGGCTCTTGGGGGGGGGGAGCACTGGATAATATCTATATTAAGAACATAAAACTAAAATGTTTTTTAACCTTGGTTTTGGCCCATAATAGAATATGCATCCTCTGTTTGGGACCCTTCAACTCAAGAAAACATTAAGAAACTGGAACAGACACAAAATAGAGCAGTGAGATTCATAACAAACTAACATTCACATTTGACTAGAGTAACACCTTTAGTAAAATCACTAAATTTAGAAAGCCTTTTGAATAGAAGACTTAAAAGTAAAGTAGCAATTATACATAAAACACTGAACTATAATCTTCAAATACAAAAACAAAATCTAATAAAATACTCTGAAAGACACAAAGATAAAGGCATATTCCTCGTCCCATATGCTAGGACAAATTTGTACAAATCCTCCCTAGTGCTTTTAGAGCTATTAGAGGAATGGGTTGCCTGAGCCAGCCAGGAAAACCAGTGACTTTGAAGAATGTAGGTCATTGGTCAATATGCATGTTTAAGGAAGTTGTTTTGATCCGAGGTCCGTGTGCATCCCATCCGATACTCCATGGTTGTGTCCAGTCCTCTGCTCATGTCCTAATAATAAGAGTAGCTGACCGGAAGTCAGTCGTTTCAGCGCGGGGCCAGTTCATCTTGACTCGCTGATTCCTAAGATGGCGAGGTTGTACCTTTTAACCTCAGCTGCCACTTGCGCTGTCTTCCCAGTCTCATGCATGGTCTGGACGTTCCATGTACCGATGGTGGTGGTGGTCCTGGTAGAGATGATGGTCATATGCCTGTCGGCATATGCGTCATAAGCCTTCCAGCTGGAGGTCCTTCTTCTCCCAGGCCCGTGACATCAGTTGATTAGCTGTTTGGTGATTATGTAGCTGGTGTTTTTTCAGCAGGGTAGCAAGTTCTACGCCCAACCCTCTTCCTTTTTCAGCCGGGTAGCTAGCTCTACGTCCAACCCTCTTCCTTTTTCAGCCGGGTAGCTAGTTCGACGCCCAACCCTCTTCCCTTTTCAGCCGGGTAGCTAGCTCTACGCCCAACCCTCTTCCTTTTTCAGCAGGGTAGCTAGCTCTAAGCCCAACCCTCTTCCTTTTCAGCAGGGTAGCTAGTTCTACGCCCAACCCTCTTCCTTTTTCAGCCGGGTAGCTAGCTCTAAGCCCAACCCTCTCCCTTTTTCAGCAGGGTAGCTAGCTCTAAGCCCAACCCTCTTCCTTTTTCAGCAGGGTAGCTAGCTCTAAGCCCAACCCTCTTCCTCTTTCAGCAGGGTAGCTAGCTCTAAGCCCAACACTCTCCCTTTTTCAGCAGGGTAGCTAGCTCTAAGCCCAACCCTCTTCCTTTTTCAGCCGGGTAGCTAGCTCTAAGCCCAACCCTCTTCCTTTTCAGCAGGGTAGCTAGCTCTAAGCACAACCCTCTTCCTTTTCAGCAGGTAGCTAGCTCTAAGCCCAACCCTCTTCCTCTTTCAGCAGGGTAGCTAGCTCTAAGCCCAACCCTCTTCCTTTTCAGCAGGTTAGCTAGCTCTAAGCCCAACCCTCTTCCTTTTCAGCAGGGTAGCTAGCTCTAAGCCCAACCCTCTCCCTTTTTCAGCCGGGTAGCTAGCTCTAAGCCCAACCCTCTCCCTTTTTCAGCAGGGTAGCTAGCTCTAAGCCCAACCCTCTTCCTTTTCAGCAGGGTAGCTAGCTCTAAGCCCACCCCTCTTCCTCTTTCAGCAGGGTAGCTAGCTCTAAGCCCAACCCTCTTCCTTTTCAGCAGGGTAGCTAGCTCTAAGCCCACCCCTCTTCCTCTTTCAGCAGGGTAGCTAGCTCTAAGCCCAACCCTCTCCCTTTTTCAGCAGGGTAGCTAGTTCTAAGCCCAACCCTCTTCCTTTTTCAGCAGGGTAGCTAGTTCTAAGCCCAACCCTCTTCCTTTTTCAGCCGGGTAGCTAGCTCTAAGCCCAACCCTCTTCCTTTTTCAGCCGGGTAGCTAGCTCTAAGCCCAACCCCATTCCCTTTTCAGCCGGGTTCGGGACCGTCATCCGCATACTTTGTTAGTCCTCTCTTATGGATTAAGAAAATGTCCTTTATCTGGGCATTTTTTTTAGGTTATGTTTTTTTATAGTTTCCATTTTTGTTTGTTTTCAAATATTTTTAAAACTTTTTTTAATGGGTATCTTATCTTATCTTATATAATACAGACGTTACTTCAAAAAAGAAGATGATTACGTCCTACGCGTCATGCATTTAGTCATGCATATTAACCAATGACTTAAATTCTGCCAAGTCACTGGTTTTTCTGGCTAGCTCAGGCAACCCATTCCATGCTCTAATAGCACTAGGGAAGAAGGAGTATTTGTACAAATTTGTCCTAGCATATGGGACGAGGAATGTGCCTTTATTTTTGTGTCTTTCAGAGTATTTTATTAAATTTTGTTTTTGTATTTGAAGATTATGGTTCAGTGTTTTATGTATAATTGCTACTTTACTTTTGAGTCTTCTGTCCTGAAGGCTTTCTAAATTTAGTGATTTTATTAATGGTGTTACCCTAGTCAAATGTGAATATTCGTTTGTTATGAATCTCACTGCTCTATTTTGTGTTTGTTCCAGTTTCTTAATGTTTTCTTGAGTTGAGGGGTCCCACACGGTGGATGCATATTCTATTATTGGCCTAACCAAGGTTAAATAACATTTTAGTTTTATGTTCTTATTTGATTTATAGAAATTTCTTTTAATAAACCCTAATGCTTTGTTGGATTTTTTTATAGTTTCATCAATATGTGGATTCCATGACAGTTTTTCATTTATTATAACACCTAGGTATTTTGAGTTTTTAGTCTGTGTTACTGGTTTGCCATGAATAAGATAAGTGGAATTAATTTGTTTAATTTTTTTTGTTACTCTTAACAACTGACATTTTTCTGGGTGGAAAGACATGCTCCAATTTGATTCCCATTTCTGTAATTCATCTAATTCTCTTTGTAAAATATCTGTGTCTTGTTTTGTTTTTATTGTTCTATATATTATGCAATCGTCTGCAGATAGCTACTTCCACGTTAACAACCCAATGCCAGTCACGTGTGACCATGCGAAACACTGTGACTCACCAAGCTTAACATAATCAAACCATTCTCACCAATGCCAGTTATTTCCCACATAGTCAACCACTACCAACCACTTCCCACTAACGTCTCAACCACTGGCAACAATTGCATACATTTTGATAACAATATATCCTAACTCTACTCTGGTTTAATAAAAAAAAAAAACCGGGACAAAACTAGAAAGTGCATTTGTGTCTGCTGTAATAAAAGTTAGGTCACTGTGACCACGTCAGCACTTTAATCCAGGACTTTATATATGTGGTGGACATGTCCTATCAATTTATGTTGATGCCTGGAGCCAGCGCAGAGGCGTATCCAAGAATTGTTCAATAGTGATGGTTTCCTTTGATTATTCATACCTGTAGTTGAACGTGTGTAGGCCTATGTGTTACCAGCGTGGATGCGTCTCTCTGTGTTTGAAACACTGATGACAACTTGAATGACCTCTAATAAGGGTCAAGATTGAAAAGACTCTTTCATGGTAAGACGCTGGAAGGTTTTAGTCTAATGCCCTTTAATTGACGGACTTGTTGAGTTAATGGGCAGACAATTCTACATTGAGATAGTACAGCATGGAGTTACCGGAGGTAGAGTAGAGGGATTTGAACACCAAGACATGTGGGGCTCGCCCTATCTGCTCTAACCCTTACCCTTATTGCGCTCACACTGCCTATTAAAACACTTTCGGCACCCTACCAAACTACTTGTGGCGCCCAAACTGCCTTTTAAAACACTCTTGGCACCCTACTAGGCTTAGTGTGGCGCCCAAATGACCTATTCAAGCATTTTCAGCATCCTACCAAACTACTTGTGGCGCCCACATTGTCTTCTAGATTACGTATGGCGATCTGTCAGCATACTAGAGATTAGCACTTCTGGCGTCGCTTATAACTTTTGTTGCCCCCAAACAGAATTCTAGTGTCTCCTCGTTGTCCTTTTTAAATATTAATTTTTGGAAAAAGCTTAATATGTTTAAACTTTAATGAATTCCATTTTCAAGCTTATAGCAGGCTCAGAAAGCTCTGGTCTAATCTCTTGTGTAGACTAGTGGGAGTAAGGGGGGTATCTAGGAGAAGGCTTCCGTGCTGCCTTTAGGCACTCAGCGATACAAGTTAAGCTAAAGTGGGGTTTCGCCACTCCGCCACATACCGCATCATTTTACCAAGGCTGTTGGGCTGTTGAACTGTTGGGCTGTTTAACTGTTGTGCTGTTGGGCTGTTGAACTGTTGGGCTATTGAACTGTTGGGCTATTGAACTGTTGGGCTGATGAACTGTTGGGCTATTGAACTGTTGGGCTGTTGAACTGTTGTGCTGTTGAACTGTTGGGCTGTTGAACTGTTGGGCTGTTGAACTGTTGGGCTGTTGAACTGTTGGGCTGTTGAATTGTTGTGCTGTTGAACTGTTGGGCTGTTGAAATGTTGGGCTGTTGGGCTATTGAACTGTTGGGCTGTTGAACTGTTGGGCTGTTGAACTGTTGTGCTGTTGAACTGTTGGGCTGTTGAACTGTTGGGCTGTTGGGCTATTGAACTGTTGGGCTATCGAACTGTTGTGCTGTTGAACTGTTGTGCTGTTGAAATGTTGTGCTGTTGAATTGTTGGTCTGTTGTGCTGTTGGGCTATTGAACTGTTGTGCCGTTGAACTGTTGGGCTATTGAACTGTTGGGCTATTGAACTGCTGTGCTGTTGAACTGTTGGGCTGTTGTGCTGTTGAACTTTTGGGCTGTTGAACTGTTGGGCTATTGAACTGTTGTGCTGTTGAACTGTTGGGCTGTTGAACTGTTGTGCTGTTGAAATGTTGGGCTGTTGTGCTGTTGAACTGTTGGGCTGTTGTGCTGTTGGGCTATTGAACTGTTGTGCCGTTGAACTGTTGGGCTATTGAACTGTTGGGCTATTGAACTGTTGTGCTGTTGAACTGTTGGGCTGTTGAACTTTTGGGCTGTTGAACTTTTGGGCTGTTGAACTGTTGTGCTGTTGAACTGTTGGGCTGTTGAACTGTTGGGCTATTGAACTGTTGGGCTGTTGAACTGTTGGACTGTTGTGCTGTTGAACTTTTGGGCTGTTGAACTGTTGGGCTGTTGAACTGTTGTGCTTTTGAACAAGCTATAAAGCATGTAGGAGATCAATTACTTACAATGAACACGATATAGCCGTTAAGGGAACGCCAAATTAAAAATGTTAAATTCCAAAATCCTTGCGATTAAGTTTTTTTTTACATCTAGATCTAGTATAAATCTGGGACTTGCTGTCTTAGTCTGTAGGATTTAAAACGATCGAAAGCCATTAGGTGTCGCCCTTATCTTGACAGGAAACCTTACAGTATACAAGTCACGCGTAGACTGGAGACTTGGCAGTAACTTGGCAGATGATGATTTTAGAAGAGAACTCTTTATATAACAAGTTATACATTAGTAACCAGAGACATCTTTAGTAGACTGACCTTGAGGTGGCCAAAAATTGTCATCACTAAGATATTTATAGTTGTTTTTTTTTACTTCCTGTTGCCAGATTTCTCTTCTAGTTAAAGTAAATTTATAGTTAACTAAACATTTGCATGTTGCTACAATTTAAACAATAAAAGCTGTAAGGATAAAATATTTATTATTTATTTATTTATTGTCGGGAACTATTTTAAGATAATATTTAGAGTGGGACCGGATTCACTACCTAGTAGCTCGGGCCACACCATAAAAACATAAGGGCCTCTACAAATAGAAATAGAAAATTAAAGCTTTTAAAATATGCATTCTACATATGAATTTAAAAAAATGCGATAAAATGTAGACCACTTTAATGTCTCATTCCTGTAGAATTAATTAAGATAATTGTCTTTGGAAAATACAGCGGATAGAAAGAGTGACTATGGTTCATCTCGTAAAACTGGTTCATCTCGAAGAAAGGAGTTGAAAGCCTGAGAAAGAAGGCAAGGACTCAACAAAGGTACAAACACACAAACAAATCAAATTTTCAGAAAGACACAAAGATAAAGACACAAAGATCAAGTAACAAAGATAAAGATACAAAGATAAAGACACAAAACTAAGGACACAAAGATAAAGACACGTTTCTTATTTCATAAGCTAAGACAAGTTCATACTTTTTCCATACTGCCATTAGAGCAAGAAACGGGTTACTCGAATCAGCTTTGGAAAACCAATGTTTAAGTCTCTAAGGAGCATGCACGACTAGGTTAAGTAGCGTAGGACGCAATTATCTTCTGTTAAGAAGGAACGTCTTAAATGTATGCAATAAGATAATACTGCCAAAGCTTTCACTTAGTTAAATTAAGCACTTTTCTATAAAAAAAAAAATTAAAAAAAAAAAATAATTAAAATACGTATGCTTAATTTTAGCATTTAAATACACACATTTTTAATGACATGCATTTAAAAATCATTTTTGGTTCATGACTTCCTGCATAAACTTAACCTTCATTCAAAGATGTTGACCAAATAAATGTCCACTATTGGGAATGTCGGACACTAATATGGGGCCAGTGGTTGGTCAAGCGTAAGATGGTATGTACATGTTTTAGTTAGCATTACTTGCGCGTGAAACTACACCATCCAATCCTCGAGTAGGATACATATTTGAAACGTGGCTTACAGCCAATAAGATAAGAGCTCTCATTTGTCTTCAAGTTTTAGCAGTTTTCATGTTCATCTTCTCTCTCTGTCTCTCTGTCTCTCTCTCTCTTTCTTTCGTTCTCTTTCTCCATTACAGAGGCACACCGTTTAAAGCTATCACCTGTGACTCATTTATTAGGGCGGTTTATTTTTTTTTTCAGAAAATTAACCAAAGACTTTGTGACCTGTTTAAAAACCTTATTTTTCAATTTCAGCATTTCAAAGACACTAACTAGAGTCATTCCTTGACCCTTCATTTTAGACTTGCATCATAACAAAGAATGACTTCTGTATGCAAATGAATTTCATTTCAACCCGCTGTTTACTAATATACTTCGAGGCTCAAAGAGTCTTCAATCAAATCAATAAATCACTAAGTTCTCCTAGTTGGCACCACCATCGCCATTTTTTTTGACATTTTACTATAAACAAAAATAGACATCAAACATTCAACTAATCAAGGTCAAGGCCAATTTTCAAGAGGCTGAATGTTCTTTTTAAAAGTGGTGAAGCAGGTTTGTCTGAATTCCAAAGGGTGCGAGTTCCATGCCTTTTAATCATGTACGGAAAAAAACAAACATCCAGGACCGTTGGTGTTTAATTAGAAAGAAACGACCAGAAGGGGAGACTACTTGAAAAGATCTTAACGGAACACGTGGTGTCATATATTTCTGTAAGGTTCAAGGCCGTTTCATCAAGGTTTCTGCATTTACAACAAAGTAGTGCCAACTTGTAGTCAGTTCTTGCGCTCACTGGTGGGCCTAGAGTAAAGAACTCAGGTGAACTGTCTCCTGTGCCGTGCCATTGGAAAGAATCTAAACTAAATATTCATTGGGGCCCTAAGCTGTAGTCTGTTTTGGCTCTAGGTGTATGTATATATATATATATAGTTCGACCATCGTGGTTCGATGATGACCACTTTGTCATCCAGGGGGCTGAGGGCTTTTTTTTTTTGGGGGGGGGGGATGACAAGTGACTTGCGCTGGAATTTGGATAAAAGTGAGGAGGATTCGCGCAACAAGTCGACCTCCCTCTCTCGCCCTAAAGCCCATCCTTTTCCGGAAGCAAGATTTGGTCAAGACGTCCGGGGACAAGCTTGGGTGCAGTGGATGACCAGAGACTTTCTGTTTGTCTTGTCCTGCTCTTCAGAATTCCACAGCACTGTGCTGGTATTTGCCTTTCTGTCCGATTAGCCTAGCTTTGTGACGTTACGCACATGCCGCCAAGTCCAGACTTCACATACTAGGTTTGACAGAACCTCAGTGTACTGAGTGCCATGGACACGTCAGATACCCTCTACCTGGTTTAGCCGGCCAGTCAAAGCCGTTTCCGGGGTGTGGCCGCTGCGCACGCTACAGCTTCTGGGAGCCACAGGTGAGAGTTGGGTACCGAATGGGGACCAAGAGTGAGCCAAGCTACCCTTAAAAAGAGGGTACGACTGCCTGTTAACTAGCGGTGCTACCCCTCCTAGATACCCCATACACCGGCTCTAGGCAAATCCGTGTCTTCCAACATCCACCCTTGATCTCGTGTACATCTGCTCGCGTTTGGTACGAGCAAAGGCGGAGACTCAAAAGTTGGGTGTAAGAACTCTATTCGTGTCTTCCAACACCCGCCCCTGACCTCGTGTACATCTGCTCGCGTTCACATTAAGTCCGTTTGTCTGAAAGAGGTAAGGCACTTAAAGAGTGGCTCAACCCTTGACATTCTATTACCAGGTTTGAGATTAATTAGCAGCGCGTGAGACTCCAGAACTAGTTCGTGAAAGAAGCAAAAGTAGTGTGTTTGTGTTTGTGTATTTGTGTGTGTTTGAGTGTGTGTGTGTGGGTGGTGGATAAAGAAAAAGAAAAAATGGCGACAAAGTTGAACGCAGAATACATGTTCATAGATATATTGACTAGAGAATCAGCCTCATGAAAGCAGTAGACGCCATCACAATATGTTGGAACGTCGTCAGAGCAATGTGAAGGTCATTTAGGTCTTTTGTATTCATTTCACTTCCGCTCTTCACTCTTGTAAAATTTGATGACCTTGTGTAAATATTTTACACTTTCATATTTGATTTTGTGAATCATTACTGTGCTTATTATGCTGTATGTATGATTCATCCCTCAAACAGATATGGTTTATCTCGTAAAATAACTATCTTTCATCTCGTAAAACGACTATGGTTCATTCCTAAAACAGTTACGGCTCATTTCGAAGAACGACTATGGTTCATCCCTAAAACAGTTACGGCTCATTTCGAAGAACGACTATGGTTCATTCCTAAAACAGTTACGGCTCATTTCGATGAACGACTATGGTTCATCCCTAAAACAGTTACGGCTCATTTCGATGAACGACTATGGTTCATCCCTAAAACAGTTTCGGCTCATTTCGAAGAACGACTATGGTTCATTCCTAAAACAGTTACGGCTCATTTCGAAGAACGACTATGGTTCATTCCTAAAACAGTTACGGCTCATTTCGAAGAACGACTATGGTTCATCCCTAAAACAGTTACGGCTCATTTCGATGAACGACTATGGTTCATCCCTAAAACAGTTACGGCTCATTTCGATGAACGACTATGGTTCATCCCTAAAACAGTTTCGGCTCATTTCGAAGAACGACTATGGTTCATTCCTAAAACAGTTACGGCTCATTTCGATGAACGACTATGGTTCATCCCTAAAACAGTTACGGCTCATTTCGATGAACGACTATGGTTCATCCCTAAAACAGTTTCGGCTCATTTCGAAGAACGACTATGGTTCATTCCTAAAACAGTTACGGCTCATTTCGAAGAACGACTATGGTTCATCCCTAAAACAGTTACGGCTCATTTCGATGAACGACTATGGTTCATCCCTAAAACAGTTACGGCTCATTTCGATGAACGACTATGGTTCATCCCTAAAACAGTTTCGGCTCATTTCGAAGAACGACTATGGTTCATCCCTAAAACAGTTTCGGCTCATTTCGAAGAACGACTATGGTTCATCCCTAAAACAAGACTATGATACCTCTCGTAAAACAGCTACGACTCATCTAAAACAATCGACTATGGTTCGACTCGTAAATCAGCTATGGTTTATCTCGAAGAACGACTATGGTTCGACTCGTAAATCAGCTATGGTTCATCTCGAAGAACGACTATGGTTCGACTCGTAAATCAGCTATGGTTCATCTCGAAGAACGACTATGGTTCGACTCGTAAATCAGCTATGGTTCATCTCGAAGAACGACTATGGTTCGACTCCTAAGGCAGCTATGGTTCATATCGAAGAACGACTATGGTTCGACTCGTAAATCAGCTATGGTTCATCTCGAAGAACGACCATGGCTTATCTTATGGTTACGAGATATATGGCAATGAGGCAATGACTCAACAAAGATACACGTTACTGTGACATATTAAAGACCATGGCATACAGACCAGAGTGACATATTAAAGACCATGACATACTGCACCACCAGGCAGTAATGTTTGTAGTGTTTAAGAACTCTGTGGTAAGCTTGATCTGAGCATAGACTGTTGACTTTGTGTGGTCCTTTTGTTCAACGAAGTCCTTGAAGTGATATTTTTGTAAACAGATTAGCGGGTTGCAAATGAAAAGAAATATTGTAAAGAAAGGTCGATGGAGGAGTCTGGAGTCTAGACCAGTGTAATAGCCTACAAAAAATATTATTGGGAACTATAGGCCGAAAACGAGGCTAGATGTCAAAATCATTTTTATCGTTTGTTGTCAGTGAGAGGTTATCGGTAATTATAAATTGTTCACTGTGCTTTGTTTAATATTGAGAGCTTCTTGTCTGTCAAGCTACCCTAGTACTTATACACTTTATACAAGTGGTTTATTACAAAGCTTTTATCAACGCAATCTGTCTGTTTGTCTGTCTGTCTTGTTAAAAGTTTGTTCTCCCACATCGGATGAAGTTGACATTTTGCACAATTTTTCTATCACCTGACAACACAAGGATAGAAAAAAAAAAAAACCAATTAGTTAATTAACTATTGGTAATTAATTATTTTGTTTGGTATCTCAAACAAGAGAAGAATTTGTACTTGACTGAAGTGGTGGTATTAGCTGAATTTGTCCACTTTATAGGTCGTCGTCTGAGTCTTAGTGAACACAAACCTGAAAAAAAAGGACAAGACTATAGAAACAATAGATAACTACAATCTTGCATATTCATAAGCTCTCCACTAGCAGAGTGGTTACCGTGTTGGTTTGAGAATCCTGAGAAGGATTGAGCCATGAGTTTGAATTCAGGTCGTTCCCACTTTTGTTTCTTTTTATAAATGCTTTTTTTTTATATAGTGAGTCTAAATCTGTTACAAATTGAATGACACGATGATATAAACTAATTGATACAACTATGCGTAATAGAAGTGTTTTTTTTTTTAAAGTATTTTTTTGAAAATATTCTCTTGTGTTTGATATTTAAGGTTAAACATGTTAACAGTGGCGTCACTAGTGGGGTGCGGGGGGGGGGTGACACCCTGAGCTGACCGCACCGGGTGACACCCACACTAGTGACGCCACTGCATGTTAAACTGATCAACTTCAACGCCGTGTTTCTTCGATGCGATACTACGAGCCTACAAAAAAAAAAAAAAATGTGTGCGTGAGTTTAGAAACAGCTCCAAGTTGACTAATGAATGTCTGAAGTCTCAGAATGAGCTAAAACTCCGTGCACAAGTTGTACATTTCCTAGGCCTAATATCTTGTGGGAAGCGTGGTCGAGAGACTAAGTGCGCTTGAACTTGGCTTGGCTTGACTACCTAGAAGGGGGTCTCGACTTGGGCAGAGTTGTGTTTACTGAGCGCCTAAAGGCAGCACGGAAGACCAACTTCTAGATACCCCCTCCCCCCCCCCCCCCCACTGGTCCACAAATGAGATTTGACCAAAGCGTTCTGAGCATGCTATAAGCATGAAAGTAGCGCTATATAAAAAATAGCTATAAATAATAATAATATGTTTCTGATGTTGCCAATATATGTAAATAATAGTAAGACTAAGGCTTGCCTTCGGGAGGAATGCAATATTTCCCGTGGATACGCAGCCCCAGCTGTGACCTACATATTTTGCCACAGCCAGAGCAAGCATAACCATTGTCCGCCGGTGGTCGATTAAGATTTTCTTTTCGACGTCTACGTCTGTTTCGTTCTGAAGTCGCATGCAACCAGCTGCTGTGTCAGCTAAGTATGTATGGTCATGTAGAAGTAACTATTTTTACAGTTTTCACATTTCTGGTCCAGATGTCTAGAAAATTGGCCCATTCACTTTCACTATTCCTTTGTATTTTGGACCGTTGGGGCAGGTTTTTTTGGCTAATTCACGCTACCCATTTCATGTTTTAATGGCACTAGGAAAGATGGAGGACTTGAACGAATTTGTCCCAGCATGTTTAATGGAATCAGTTATTTAATGCATATGTTGTTTAAGTGTTAGGTTCAAAAGCTTACTTATCTTTCTTCATATAAAGAAATGTATTAGACTGTTCTACAATTTTATAGGAGGCAACTTACTAACTTAGATTTAGATATTAGATCCTCCAGCGCCGTTCGGCACATTGGGCGGCAAGCTGTCTCCATAAAGATCTTCCACTGGTAATGTCTGAAGCCTCTTTCCACCTGGTGTTCACTGCTCTAAGGTCCTCCATGAAAGTGTGGCGCCTAGATATACGAGGACGTCCCTGTTTGCGCTTTCCTCGTATTGGCCTCCATGTCACCGCAACTCTTGGTAAGTGTATTTCGTTCTCAGTGTCGGAGGACATGTCCCGCAAACCTCATACGACGCTCGGTCACAACCTCATTAAGTGGTCGACTCCCAGTTCGGCATGGGATTTCTTTGTCTAAGACCCGATCTCTGTAACTGACTCCTAAAATCCGTCTTGGCCATCTTCGTTGAGCCACATTTAGTCTGTTCTCAAATCTGGCAGAGGACTTCACGAAAGGTAAATCAGAAAAGAGGAGGCTGTTTATGTAAGGGGAATCGATGTCTAGATCTTTAAGACAAACAGACATTGTTGTCGGACTTGTATTTTGGCTTGGCTCGTCTCCCCTGATAGTCTATCAAATCAGTACGTTAATAAAGTCAAACTAGTAATCAAGTAATGATAATAGGAGTATTTAACAACATGCGGTGACGTTTAATGATGCTATATGAGATCTTCTTATCTTATATAATACAGACGTTACTTCAAAAAAGAAGATGATCACATCCTACGCGTCATGCATCTAGTCATGCATATTAACCAATGACCTGAATTCTGCCAAGTCATTTTTTTTCCTGGCTAGCTCAGGCAACCCATTGCATGCTTAAGCACTAAGGAAGAAGGAGCATTTGTACACATTTCTCCTTGCAAATGGAACAAGGAATGAGCTTTTATCTTTGTGTCTTTCTGGGTATGAATCATAGATCATAAATAGTAATTAGATATAACCAAATTGTCAGTGTTACATATTTAGTAATATTTCAGTAAGCATGCATTGTTTACTAATAGATTACTGGCTTAACATAAAAGCACACCTTAGTCCCAATGCCAGCGCTACAATCCGGGGGTCACACTGCCCACTACTAAATAGGCCCATGCAACAGTCTACGCTCAGATCAAGCTTGACTACCACAAAGTCCCTAGCATGACTCCCTCAACACGACAACTATGATTCCCTTGTGATCGCTACTCAACTTGATGAACCGATTCTTACTTACTTAGACTTAGGTCCTCCCGCGCCGTTCGGCGCATTGGGCGGCAAGCTGTCTCCACAAAGATCTGTCACTGGCACTGTCTGAAGCCTCCTCCCACCTGGTCTCCACTGTTCTGAGGTCCTCCATGAAGGTGTGTCGCCAAGTAATACGAGGGCGTCCCTGTTTGCGCTTTCCTTGTTTTGGCTTCCATGTTATCGCAACTCTTGGTGTGCGTAATTCATTTTGTCGTAGAACATGTCCCGCAAACCTCATGCGACTTTCAGTCACAACCTCACTAAGTGTTCGACTCGCAGTTCGGCATAGGATTTCCTTGTTTGAGACCCGATCTGTGTAACTGACTCCCAAAATCCGTCTCAGCCATCTCTGTTAAGCCACATTTAGTCTTTTTTCAATTTTGACAGATGACTTCCACGTCTCACATGCATATGTAGCAGTTGGAATGACGAATGTGTTGAGAAGGTGCCACGAAATTAGATGAAAGTAGCATTGCCCGTGCTTCGTTTCACCTGTTTAGTGTCGAGTTGGTAGAGTCTGTTTGTATTATTAATGTAAGGGAAGTAAGAAGCATAAATATTCGGAATTTATTTAACTACTGTATTGCTCAAGTGACCTCCCTTGTTTTTTTTTTAAATATAAACTATCCGATAATGACCCGCAGCCTGCTGCCCTTAGTTTGGGTATTGCTAATCTACTGGAATGAATTTAGTTCTTTCGGATGTTCCTTTGTTAAGCATTGGGAATGTTTCCGTAACATTTTTTTTTTAATTTTGCCACGAAAATAAAAATTAAGTGTGAAAATTGATTTACCCGTTCAGCCACCACATATTGGTAACAAAAATATTTTGTTTTTTAAATATACAATTATAATACTTTCGTATACACAAGACACTTCGCAATTATGGGAGGGTCATTATGCAAGGAACAATTAATGCCAAGTGATGTCAAGATTGGTCAAATTGTTTTGATAAACATGCATACACATATATACATACATGTTTGTGTTCACCAAGCCTCAGACCAGTGGCGTCACTAGGGTCGGTGCAACCCCCCCTCCCAACAACAGTCTCCAAACATTTCCCATTAAGATTGCACGGATATAAAATGGCTATCCATTCTATGTTAAATGGAATTGATTATGACATCTTATCCATGGTTATTACAGATATTAAAATGTAAGTTTATTAAATAAGAAACAGACTTTACATCAACTTAGACTTTTAAGACTTTCCACATTACGGAAACTGTTAAGAATGTAATGGAAAAAGAAAAGATACTTAAAGACATATAACTATGGCCAAATTTTAATTTTGTATAAATATTCACATTATTTAAAATCGAAATATACGAAGTGAATGTTTATTTAAAGATAGTCCGTTTAGCCTTAGGTTTCCTAAATATTGTTTTGCAGATAATTTTATGTCTTTTGTAGATTCAAAACTTTCTTTCTGGAAATAGCAAAAGAGAGGAATCGGCTTCCCCCCTCCTTTAAGCCAAAAGATCTAGGGCAGCGGTTCTCAACCTTTTAAGGTCGGCGACCCCTTTTGGAATCCCCCACTCTGACGCGACCCCCTAACACACACACACAGCAATAGAAGAATAGACAAGAACAATCTATATTTTAGATGGCAAATTGTCGATCGACCCCCAAGGGGGTCGCGACCCACAGGTTGAGAACCCCTGATCTAGGGGAAGCGCCGTAAGCTTCGTCAGACGTTTTCCTGCGTTCTGGGCTTCATAATAATTTTTTTCTGGCGTCTACTGCGTTTTTTTTTCCTCGTAGTATGCAGAGACCATGCCAAAAAGGTTAAAATGTAACAGGCAAGAACGTTCTAGTATTGAAGTGTTTTCTTGCAATCAGAGCACACTATTCATTCAAGTTAGAAAAATAGTAAAAGTCGCAAGCCGAGCTAAGTCTAATAAAGAAGGAGTCAGCATTGGTCAATACTGTTCTGCTAGGGATATTCGAGCTACACATGGCGCACGTATGTCGTAGTGGGCGTGACGGTCTTAAGATCATTGTCTTGTTCAGTAAGAACTCACGCTGCGAAGGATTTATTTTTTGTCACATAAAAGTCGTCAAAAAAAACCGTCATTCAAAAACGTCATTTTTAGCCTAAGAAAGACATTTGACTGGGTTAATAATAAGACGTTGATTAATAGCTACAACAAAAAATACAACTTTTAAATTTTACTATTGAAAAATAATTTAAAAGGCTTCGACCCATCCATATTTGTCATACCTCCCACAGTTTGAGAAATACTGCAATATAACATGCAAGTTTTAAATGGGCTCGATCGTTATATAATGATGTATAGCTAATGGGCTTGTAGTACGATTGTACGTCAGTCCATTAAAAAAAACAAACTTTTTTAGTTGACATTTCGCACATAGTAGTTTGGCTGGTTAACTAAGTTTTTAGTGTGTCGCGCAACTCGCAAAGACCATCCTACAGGGAACAGTACCAGGAAAAAGAAAAAGAGGCAGACAGAGAAAGTGATGGGAAGACAACAGTAAAGAAGGGATGGGCCTGTCACTGAAAGAGGTTCCATCCAAGGCAACAGAAAGAGAGGAATGGAGAAGGACGGGCAACAGTTCTTGTGTGGTGCCCCAAAGGTATTTTTCAATTCTCGTTTACAAAATCAATTAGGAGAGTGACAAGTAGTCTCATTACTGTTCATTACATAGGGTTTAAAATTTAGCCTTTTCGTTTTACAACACCCTCACATCAGGGCCGGCTTTAGGCATAGGCAAACTAGGTGGCCGCCTAGGGCCTAGGGCCACGGATTGGTGGGGGTCTCGCACGGGACTTTTGAACAATTTTTTTACAGAATAAAAAGTAGAGAAACTCATCTGTTGTTGGAGTACACTAGATTTGTTTTCGCTGTATCTTTTCTTGTTTGTCTATTTCAGTTAGGGCATTCAGTTACTTAAAGCCGGCCCTGATGACATACTATTTTTCCTCTTGTATTATGATAAAAATAGTATCTTTTTGTGCTTCTAGACTTATTAAACTTATTTGTCATAGAAAAAGAGACACATTCTACATGCATACGCCTGTACAGTTAATGTACAAGTTATTAGTGTTTTGTTCTAATAAATATTGATCTAGAATAGGTTTAAACAAAGATCAATAAATTAATGACACATCCTTTGTAACAGGAAGATCAGGATTTATATATACATTCTCCCCCCCCCCACCCCCCCAAAAATAACTGACTTAGTTTCTCGCTTCCACATCAAACCAATGTCTAGATTTGTTTAAACAATAAAATCAAACTACTAACAGTCTTACTCAATAATGCATTGTAGACTGATTTTTTTTTTCTTTTACAATGATACAATTGTAACCAACACCCATGAGTTATATTACACCATAAAGATCATGGAACTGGGAGGTGGGAGGGGGGGGAATCGATGTATCCCTTTTTTAATATTCATACCAGCCACAACTGAAAAAACAACTATTTCAGTTTGCATTAATTTTTGGGTTAGTTGCCAGAGGTTGGACAATGGCGGACCAGGATACATTACTTTATAACATTGTTTTCCCCTGATCGATTTCGTAGAACTGTGGTTTCAATTTTGTATCATCATAGAAGATTTAAAAAAACAACCTCAGAATATGTTTCCACCCGTGGTTTTAATCTAATATATAAAACAGAAAGTAAGGCATATGTATGTGAGCTATAAGGTGGTCGACGTAACAAAAGGAGCCCCACGGAAACGCTTTAAAGACCAGCTTAGGCTCCAACTTGCCTTAGCTGACATATAAGAGAACACCTAGTTGCAGGCGGTTTCAGAATGAGACAGCTGGAGGTCACTCACAAGGGCCGCGGGATACACATTTGAGACCAAACGAAAATCGACCAACGGCGGACAATTTTATGATTGCCCAGGATGTTGCAAAATATGTAGATCACAGCTGGGAAACACTGCAATCCTCTCTTCGGACTCGAAGACAAGCCTTATTATTATGTGTGTTGTTTATGTCTGTAAGTTTGTCCGTATAAGAATCAAAACCGATTGACCAATCTTGATAAAACTTAGCATAAGGGTTCCTTAGCTGATGGCGGAGACCGTAGTGTATGTTTAATATTCCTCCCACAACCGAAGGGCCCCAGCAATAAACAAAAAAGTACCTAATTGTGGCTCTATTAAAGGACGAAACCTTTATAACTAATCGGGTAAAGCCGTTTTCACATAAATTAAATATGAATATATCGACTTGACGGGTAAACCCGTTTTCATTCTCGACTTTCATTTTCGTGGCGAAATAAAAAGAATGTGTACGGAATATTCTCCAAGTTTGACATAGATCTAAATTCAATCCAAAATTTCAGTACTACCCAAGCTAAGGCCCGCAGGCCGCGAGTCATATCCGGGTAGTATAGAATAAGGTCATATAATGGCTCAGTTTTTTACATCTTAAAATACCCAAGAACCAAGCGTTTCGTTTTAAATTGATGCTTTAATGACAGGCTACTCTTTGTGTTGAATAGTGTGCTGTGCTTAAAAACATTTACATTGCTTGAATATCTACAGAAAAAATAGGATGTTTACTTGGTCGCCATTGACGCCTCGACGAGACAGGGGAGATAATGAGGTAATTATTAGGGGTGCACCGGATAGTACTTATTGATATCCGGCCGGAGCCGGATATGACCGGATAGTAAAATTTGATATTCGGCCGGTGCCGGAGCCGGAGCCGAATACCTAAGTGTTTTGTAAATAGCTTGTATTGCTGAGCATTTTACGAAACTGTTAAATAACATACCTATATTTGTTGGTATTTTTTTTTCCTTTTATATACCTTATTGTTTTAAACTCGTTTGCTGATTGATTTATTAAAGATTAACAGTATTTATAAACATAAATTAATCTGTGTAGCATGAGCGTGTCTGTGTGTATGTACGAGGCCACCAACTATAAAGGCTGTGTGTTGGAGGGTCAATGTAATATATATTAGTATATATTTAACTAGTTACTAATGTAATTCTCTCATCTGGCTTGTATGGTGGTTGGATGTATGTGTTTAATAATTTCTGACCAACAACTGGTCATCAGACTTGTAATTTTAAGTCCAAAGACTGGTTCTGGCTTCAAGGTCTTAATACTGATAGCTGTTAGTTAATAGTTGGAATCTGAAGCGTAGTAGGTCATATATTTATTAATCCATTTGCTGCAAACGATATTTTATTAACAGCAGGAACATCTATTATACCTACTCATAGCCTGAGCTTTAAATGTTGCGAAGCATAGATTTAATTGTAGTCTGTAGGCCTATTATTGTTATCAATGTTTAGATCTACTGTTATATAGATCTAAGAGAATTAGGAAAACCAACTATAAAAGAAACAAAATCACCCACACCCTCCCTACCAAAAAAAAAACAACATAAAAAGACTTTGTGTTCGACTGATTGTAACAACCTGGTCAGATAGACGCAGTGAGCCTACACATGTAGTCCTAGTGTAGTGTGTATAGTTGATGGTGTTGACCTTCACGCGTTTTTTTTCCTTGGGCATACGCAATAGTGTTTAGTGTGCAGGCGAAAAAAGATAACTCATTGGCATGATCAGTCAAGCATATAGATAAATTATCTCTGTACCTTAGTTACCGAGGTCAAGTGTTTCTTAACATTCCAGCATATATTTCTTTGTTTGCTAGATCTAATTGTGGTGCTTTAGATCAATTTTTTTTCTGCGATGTTAAATTTAACTGTAAGGTTTTCCTTTATATATTAAGTCAATAGAATTAAACAATGAAATTAGTTTTCTTTCTAAAGGTTTTAATACAAGGGGAAAAATACATACACGCACACATGCACATATTAGTTTTATTTTCTTGTGCAACGAACGTGTGTTCAGCGCCCTAAATGACATTTCTCTCCAAGTAAACAAACTTAGTGTCACCATCTAGTGACCTCTAGACAGTCTCAATATGTCTTAACAATTTGCGTTAATCCATTCTGGCTTAAGAATGGTCAATGTCTATATTCTCTATCAATACATTGTCATGGATTAAACAAATAAGAAGTTGGGGGTGTTGAGTGTCTTGAGCCCTCCCTTTAAAGATACCCTTGGTCAGTGTCTGTTTGGCTTGTAGTGCTGACTCATACGTGAGACTTAACTCAAAGTAAACAAACTTATTACCCGTCCAATAGTATAAAAGGTGTGGTTTGTGGTCCAGACCCTTGATTGACAACCTATCTCATAATAAACTAACTCATACCAAATTAACCTTATAGAGATTTGGCTTGTAGTCCCGCCCCTAATAAAATTCTAATCCAAGTAAACAAACTCAGTTCCCTTATAAGATGTGACCTCTAGACAGTGTCGACACGTTGACATCTGGCTTAATGTGGTCAGCTGCCTATTTGTGAACTCAATGTTATGGACTAAACAAACAAAAGGAGGTGGGGGTAGCTCATCTCTACCTCTGGAGATATACCCGCACATCTAGACAGATTATCACCGTGACGTAGTTAAGGAATATGACATGTTTACTAGACCACTCAAAGGTCAAGACAAGCCAGTGTGCCAGACATCGCTGCTACGTAATACGAATTTATAATGTAAAGTCTAGTCCCCCCCCCCCAATAACAAACCTAGTTCCCTCGTGTGACCTCTAGAGAGTGCTTACGTCCATCGTATCTGACTTGGGGTCACCTGTCAATCAATGAACTCAATGTGATGGGCTAAACAAATAAAAGGGGGAGGGAGTTGTTCATCTAGAAATATACCTGGTTACCTTAGAGGTGTGGCTCTTGTAGTCCAGCCCCCCCTCCCCAATAAAGATTAACTACTAAGTAAACAAACTCAGTTCCCTCGAAAGGTGTGACCACTAGAGAGTGTCTATACGCTGACATTAAACCTACGTCCATCGTATTTAACTTGTGGTTACCTGCCTATAAAAAACTCAATGTGATGGACTAAACAAATAAAAGGGGGTGGGAGTTGTTCATCTCTACCTCTGGAGATATACCCGCACAGCTAGACAGACGTCTGGTCAGCATGACGTAGTCAAGGAATGTAACATTTTAACATGTTAACTAACTTACTCAAAGGTCAAGACAAATTGAAAAAAGTGCCAGCCATTGCATCTCTGTATGTAAAGCGCATTTATGATGTAAAGTTTCATCTCTATTTATATTAAGTTATTAACATGCCTTGTCTTTATAATAAACGATGTTTGGTGCATATTTATAATGGCTCTATTTTTAAGCACATTATTTTGTTTTCATATAAACATTAATACATTCTATAACAGACAGTAATGGAACGAGGTCCACTTTATGCATATTAAATAGGTGTATTTTTACTATCCGGTTTACTATCCGGTAGTGATATCCGACCGGAGCCGGATAGCACCGGATAGTAAAAAATGCCGGATATTCGCCAGAAGCCGGAGCCGGAGGGACTATCCGGTGCACCCCTAGTA
>JAZGLO010000762.1:0-23426 GCA_036873155.1 Biomphalaria sudanica | reverse complement strand
ACAAAATAGATGAAGATGTGAAAATTTTTCAAACACTCAAAGATGAAGCTCAGACATCATATAGATAAGATAACGGTTTGTGAGCGTCTCACAATATCTCTTTACTTATAGCCAAATACGGAAAACACTACAGGTAAAAAAGCCCTTCCTACTCAAAGTTTGCTGGATTAGGAGCCAGTTACTCGCCAGACAAGAAATACACCAATGCTCTTTGCAAAAACCTTTACAATAATACTTAATGAAAAGTAAGTAATAATTTATTTTAAGTTTTGAAGGACTACTTCATAGAACAACAAAAGTCCTATATGAAACATAATTTACATAGCAACGGATGATAAACCTGCACACAAAAAAATAAATTCTGTGTGTTTGGTGATTCCAGTAATACCTATTTATTGTTATTTTAATTAGTTTAAATTTGAATTTTATCAATAATAAAAATCTCTATAACTTATGATGTAGCTTTAAATTATTTTTTCACTCTTTGACTAACTACAGTTTTTTTTTTAAATCTTGATGACTTTGCAAAAATGCAATACAAGTTAAGCAGGGGGTCTACCGAAAACCAGAAAACATGGCAAGGGGTCTACGAGACAAAAAAGGTTTGGGAACCACTGCTCTAGATATAGATCTATGTAACTAGGTCTAGATTTAAAATTAAATCTACCCAAAAGAAGCAATTTCGTATATATATGCACATTAAAAAACAATCAACTGTTAATAAAGCTGCTTACAGATCTAGATCTATTCTAGATTTGGATTTGATTTATTATTTTTTTTTAGATGAAAGTGAGAAGGGCAGAGGTTTTCATAGAAGAAGCATTGGTTGCGCCTAATCTCTCTTTTAGCATGATAAAGGGAATCAAACTGTTTCATGACCATAACTTGCAGAATGTATCTTCTGTGGTAGCTACTGTTATAGTCACTAGCGACTAGTTATGTTCCATTACTTATGAAGGTCTAAGTTCAAAGAATGAAATCAGGGTCACTTAATGCAGACTCAATAGCAAAGCTTTTTTTTATATTAGAAAGAAGTTCAATGACTAATTAGGATTATTTGCCTGAGAAAAAAAATTAAAATGTTTGTTATTAGTGATTGTGGAGGATGCCAAAGTTTTCATTGCCAACAGCAAAAAAAAAAAGGTCTGGAAGAAGAATATCTGAGTGATGTAAAATATTTCTAGTGGCTGGATACCTTGTACAGAAATTGCCTATTAAACAAAATTTCTTTTATAAAACTAGATGTCACAGATCCAGCTAAATGTTCAGTTGCCGCTATTATGGAATGTGAAGTACACAAGAGACATTATGATCATAAGATCATTGCCAAGTGACAAGAAAAGTCTAAGACAAAGACTAAAAGTGTAAATATTTTGACTTATGTACAAAATGTCTTATATAACTTTATGCTGTGTTAACTTTAGGATAGCTTCCTTTCATGTATGTTATGTGCTTGAATGATTTAATTTTAGTATTTCCTGGGTATATTTCTTGATATTTAGGAAAATACGCATTTGCCCCTGAAAATACGCATTTCCAGGTCTGGGAATACGCATTTCTATTTTGGCATGTAGGCATCTCTGTGTTAAGGTAATCTGCTTCATCTGGGTGCAAAGTGGCAGAGTAGTTAAGCTCTTGGCTTTCTAGCCTGGGCATCAGGGTTCGAATCCCGGTGAAGACTGGGATTTTAAATTTCGGGATTTTTAGTCAACCCCTATCTGAGACCACCCAACTCTAATGGGCACCTAACTTAAGTTGGGAAAGTAAAGGCGGTTGATCTTTGTGCTGGCCACATGATACCCTGCTTGTTAACCGTTGGCCAAAGAAACAGATGACAGCTAACACTTTAAGTCACTAAAAAATAGAGAATGACTTGACTTACCTAATATTACTGCTCCAATAAATAAACTGAGCGTGATTCTTATAAATGAGAACAATTTCTGGAAATTAAAAAAAAAAAGGGAAAAAATATTTTGCGAGTTTGAAGTTTAAACTAAGAAGCACCAGGGCCTTTCTCAATTTTATATCATAAATTACCTACATAGACATTTTGGCTGAAATGATAGGTACAAAACATATTTCTGTAAATGCTTGGTATAAGAATTTTTCTATTGATATTTAAAATAAAATATCCAGTATTAGGCCCTATATAAAGGTTTATATTTCAGAACAATATAAACAATTATTAAATGGTCAGTCTATATCCAAATATATGCCTAAATATTTTGTCTAAATATATTCATAAGTAAAACACTGATAGCTAAATAATTTTACTCACTTCTTTTCCTGCCATTCCTGGCAATATGATGTAGAAAGAAAAGGCCAATATGACGAAGCTAAATATGAGCCCCGACGTCACTAGATCTGTCTCCCAAGGAATGTGAACAGCATCATAGTAGGTGGGTCCTCCATTTTTTCTAAATGCATCAAACCCCATCTTTAAACGTTTTCAACTAAAAGAAATCAAACAGGATTTAACTCGTTGTGACCTGTAAAATATATATATATATATATATATATATATATATATATATATATATATATATATATATATATATATATAATATATATATATATATATATATATATATTGAAATACATGATTTAAAAAAAATACATCAGCAAATAAATATTGTCACCAAGTAAATACATGTACCATAAAAATGATCACATACAGCAATAAAGAAATCAAGACTACTATGTTTATTTTTATTATAGCTGCAGTGAGAAAGCCCATATTGTTTAATGTGATCTACATATGTTCCTGAGACCACTAGGATAAGGGTTTGCGGTCGATTGTTAAAAGCTAAATACTAATACTAAATACTAAGACACTCAGAAATCGTTGGCTAATGACTTAAAGAACTCATTCAACACAAGCACCATGTTTTAATTTTAAAAATGTTTTCAATGACTTCTAACTCCATTAAATAAATATAATATGTGAACCGATACAATATATATATAAGTATATGATGTGAACATGATATTTGATCAATGGCATAAGAAACTTAAAGAAACAATTTGTTATAGATTGTAGATCTCGTTTAGTGTAAACATTTTTAGCGTATATCGTTCTATGCCTTTCCATTACTGTGGCATAGGGTAAAGAAGCCAGTAATAATAAGACAACAATGGCAGAACCTGAAGCGTCAGCAGTTAGCCTACTAACTCAACGATAATATTAACCTTTCAGTCAAGACCTGTTGGAAACCCACATTTTGAAAGTTTCTTTGGGAAGGGAGAGTAGGCTACTTTTATCTCCACACAATTGAATGACGCGCTCATTTTCACCACACGATTCCCCCGTCTTTTTTCTATCTGTATTAGAAGTGTATAGTCACATGGGATTGTCTGTGATGAATGTAAAAAGTAATAAATATGTAGAGACTTCAGAATGATTTTTAGCGGCCCCCGAAAGGGGAAAAGACGTATTAGTTTAGTGTGAAATGTCTGTCCGTCTGTCCGTCGTCCCGTTTAGATCTCGTAAACTAGAAAAGATATTGAAAATGCGACTTCACAATATTTTAGACCATTCAAAGTTCTGATGCAACGGCTACTTTTTTTTTTCCTGAAAGCGAAAATTCTAATTTTTAAAATCAATTATGCAAGCAGTTTTTTAAAGAGAAAAAGCTAATTAGTATGCATTATAAGTTAGACCTAATTTAAAACGAATAGTAATCTTATAAACTATATTTACGTGAACATTTTTTGTATATAGCGGAATTTTTTTTTTTTTTTTTTTTTTTTGAGGATTCGAATATGTGATTAAGCCTTTTCAAAACAATTACTTTATTTATTCCGAACCAAGGGTCCCGGGTTCGAATCCTGGTGAAGACTGGGATTTTCAACTTCTGAGTCTACCCAGCTCTAATGAGTACCTGACATTAGTTGGGGAAAAGTAAAGGCGGTTGGTCGTTGTGCTGGCTACATGACACCCTCGTTAACCGTAGGCCACAAAAACAGATGAACTTAACATCATCTGCCCTATAGACCACAAGGTCTGAAAGGGAAACTAGTTAGGCCAGGTTCACATCTAACTTTACATTCACTTTCACCTATCCTTTGATCTGCGGGACCGTTGGGGCACTACACAATATCTGTTAACCTTCTTTCTCCATTCTTATCTCTCATTTGTCTTTGATATAATTTCATTCGGATGTTCTTTCTGAAAATATTGAAGCCTACCTGGGTGGACCACTGGTCGTGCGGTTTGCGTTTGGACTAGGAAGTAAAGTATCTTCAACTCTGAAGGATTATCCGAATTATGTGAAACATTTTACTTCGGGGGCCGATTTTGAGTTTGTGTTTCCACACAAACTGTCTTTTGTAACCTTGTTTTTTTCTGATCTTGTTTCTAGATCTAGTAGCTGTTTATAAGTAGGTCTATTTGTAAACAAGCAGCAAAGGTCACTGTGAATTGTTTCACATTCAATGTCTTTATTACATTCTGACCCATCATTCTTTTGGAAGACGTTTATTGTACTCCAGAATAGGTTCTTCCTGGAGTTAGTAGGGAAAAGTATAGACTCCCCGTCCTTGCTAGCAAGGGGGTCTGGGGGGGAACGCTGGGAGACTAGCTCCCCCCAGCGCGGGGCGTAGCCCCGCCGCCAAGCACTATTTCCGGTATTGAAAGCCAACAAAATGCATATTCTGTGCATATACAGTGCATTATCCTGCTTTTAAAAAAGTTTTATTTCAAAAACCTAATCTGCTATTCTTACTGACTTAGAGCCTCCCGCGACGTTCGGCGTATTTGGCGGCAAGCTGTTTCCACAAAAATCTGTCACTGGCAATGTCTGAAGCCTCTTCACACCTGCTCTAACGACCTCCATGAAAGTGTGGCGCCGCCAAGTTGTACTAGGATGTCATCGCAACTCTTATGCGTAATTCATTTTGTCGGAGAACATGTCTCGAAAACCTCTTGCAACGCTCTTTCACAACCCTACTAAGGGGTCGACTCCCAGTTCGGCATAGGATTTCCTTGATTTAGACCCGATCTCATTAACTGACTGCTAAAATCTGTCTTAGCCATTTCTGTTGAGCCACATTTAGTGTTTTTCAATTTTGGCAGATGACTATTCACTGCACTTTATTAATGGAGCCCAGCCATTAGTAGAAATGTGTAACCTGTCTTGACTACGCTCTTGGAATCAGGTGACTGTAGTTTGCTTTAGATTTTATATCGAAAAGGGAAGTTTTATCGTCAAAATCATCTGTTGGGGGGGGGGGGATTTAAACTAAAAAATCTCTTTAAATTCAAAACCCCATTTAGATACGGCCAGAATTTGGTGACTGTAGTTTGCTTTAAAATAATATTGAAGAGAGACTGTCTGTAGGAGGATTTTAAACTCAAAACCATCAGGTGGGGTTTTAAACTTTTTTTAAAAGCCCTCTGGTGAAGGGGGGGGGGTAAACTCACCCCTCCCTCTTGGCCTGGCTATGTCCACAAAATTTTGAGTGTGTAATTTGCTTTTTTTATGCTGAAGGGGTATTTTTTTAGTTTCAAGCCCCGCTGAAGGGGGGTTTAAACTCAAAACCCCTTTGGTTACGCTCATAGTTTTTTTTTGAGTGTGTAGTTTGTTTTTTTTATATTGAAGAGGTTTTTTATTTTTAGCTTCAAACCCCGTTTAAACTGAAAACCTCTTTGGCCACGCTCATAGATTTTTGAGTGTGTAATTTGCTTTTTTATATTTGAGAGGTGTTTAAGCTTCAAACACCGCTGAAGAAGGGTTTAAACTCAAAACCCCTTTTGGCTGCGATCATAGCACTTTGTGTGTAATTTGCTTTTTTATATTAAAGAGGTATTTTTTTTTAGCTTCAAACCTCACTGGGGGAGGTTTAAACTCATCCCCCCCCCTCTTGGCCTGGCTACGTTCAAAGAGTTTTGAGTGTGAAATTAGCTTTTTTTATATTGAAAAGTTATTTTTTTAGCTTTAAACTCCGATGAAGAAGGTTTAAACTCAAAACGCCTTAGGCTACGCTCATAGAATTTTGAGTGTATAATTTGCTTTTTATATATTAAAGAAGTGGTTTTTCCCCGGTGGAGGGGGGGTTAAACACAAAACCCCTCTTTGCTACGCTCATAAATCTCGTGACTGATGTATGGATAGTCTTATATTGAAGAGGGGGTTTATCGTAAATTTCGGAGGGTTTTTAAAATCAAAATCTTCCTTAGCTATGCTCTTGGATTTTATTTTTTTTTGGGGGGGGGGGGTTGTTATATAGAAGAGGGAATTTGACTGCAAGGTAGGGGGTTTTAAACTAATAACCTTTGGCTGCGCTGGTGCAAGTTATGGTTTTGTATTAAAATCTCACCTAAAATAAACAGAATCAAAGCAAAAAATCAATCCCTAAATTCCGATCCCCGCCTCTGCCGGGGGGGGGGATTTCATTTCGGGGGGAGGGGATTTGAACTCCAACCCCCCCCCCCCCTGGCTACGCCAATGATGTAGACACAAGATATGTATTGTCTGTAGCATCTCCAATGTAGAAATTGGCTATCGTGTTGGTCTACTAACAAAAGCGGTATTGTCGTATGTACACATAATAGGCCTACACGTACTCCGAAGTGATCGAAGAGGGGAAAATCTCATTTCCCGGAGAAATTGAAGATGGCTGCGAAGTCCGCTCTTCATTTGAAAAGCTTTTTAAACTAAAGGCTGGATGGCTGACAAGTCTTGTGGAATGCGCTCTGTTGTCTCGATGGTCCTGGGTTTGATCCTCGCCTACCACCAGAGACAACCGACCGGCTGGAGGTTTGGGCTAGGATGTAGTTATCTTCAATTCTGAAGGAACAACCAAAACGTGAAAACAAACAAACAAGGCTGAGTCTCTTGGCGTCCGCTTTGGCTATACGTTTTGTTGTTGTTGTTTTTTTGGCTTATCTTTTTTTTTCTTTGCTCTTAGCTATCCTCATTGCCTCGTTGCTTGAAAGTGCCGACACTTACGGCTTCGCATCATGTGGAGAGATCATGGGTCACTTTAATCCAGTCGTGAGTGTCGATTCGATATTCCTTGACAGTTTCTCTTGTGATATGTAGGCAACATTGAAGTTTTTATATCTCTTGTGATATGTAGGCTAATGTAGACAACATAGAAGTCTTTATATCTCTTGTGAAATCTGGCTAATGTAGGCAATATAGAAGTCTTTATATCTCTTGTGATATGTAGGCAACATAGAAGTCTTTATATCTCTTGTGATATGTAGGCAACATAGAAGTTTGTATATATCTTGTGATATGTAGGCTAATGTAGACAACATAGAAGTCTTTATATCTCTTGTGATATCTGGATAATGTAAGCAACATAGAAGTCTTTATATCTCTTGTGATATCTGGATAATGTAGGCAACATAGAAGTCTTTATATCTCTTGTGATATGTAGACAACATAAAAGTCTTTATATCTCTTGTGATATGTAGACAACATAGAAGTCTTTATATCTCTTGTGATATGTAGACAACATAAAAGTCTTTATATCTCTTGTGATATGTAGACAACATAGAAGTCTTTATATCTCTTGTGATATGTAGACAACATAAAAGTCTTTATATCTCTTGTGATATGTAGACAACATAAAAGTCTTTATATATCTTGTGATATGTAGACAACATAGAAGTCTTTATATCTCTTGTGATATGTAGACAACATAAAAGTCTTTATACCTCTTGTGATATGTAGACAACATAAAAGTCTTTATATCTCTTGTGATATGTAGACAACATAGAAGTCTTTATATCTCTTGTGATATGTAGACAACATAGAAGTCTTTATATATCTTGTGATATGTAGACAACATAAAAGTCTTTATATCTCTTGTGATATGTAGACAACATAGAAGTCTTTATATATCTTGTGATATGTAGACAACATAAAAGTTCCATGTAAACATATATACGGTTGTGCAGGCTTCATTAGTTTGAGTGAAAAGGGAATGGGACGAAGTTTCATGAACAACAAAAAAAGACACGTATCCAAAATAAAAAGGTCTTGTTACTTTGTCACGTCTGTTACTTTGTCACGTCTGTTACTTTGTCACGTCTGTTACTTTGTCACGTCTGTTATGATTTAATAACATTAGTAGAACTAGAATGTGGTGCATTGTTTCAACTGTATAAATAGTGACTATAAACATGAGCATAAATTAGACTGAAGTTTAAAGATGTCTGTAATGTTTTTTTGTTTTATTTTTGTCCATATCAATAATAATTGCAACCGGAATTCCATTTGTCATCTCTCTCTCTTCACAAACACACACTCTCTCTCTTTACAAGCTTACACACTCTCTATGTCTCTCTTCACAAACACACACTCTCTCTCAGTCTCTCTCACTCTCTCTTCACAAATACACTCTCTCTGTCTTTCTTTTCACAAACACACAATCTCTCTGCCTCTCTCTTAACAAACACACACACTCTCTGTCTCTTTCTCTCTTTTCACAAACAAACACACTCTCTCTCTCTCTTCACAAACAAACACGCTCTGTCCCTCCCTCTGTCTCTCTTCACACACACACACTCCCTCAATGTCTCTCTCTCTGTCTGTCTCTCTCTCTCTCTCTGTCTGTCTGTCTCTCTCTCGAATCTGTCGTCATGCCTGTGTTTCTACATCCTTGACCACAGGAAATGTAAGCCTAGGCCAGGCCTACATCTACATCAAGAGCTCTGCAAGTTAGGGGTGACACTACTTGTGTTCTAATGATTGCGTTTCAATTTTTGCATAGAAAAAAAAAGGAAATTTAGATAATAGAAGAATTTTAAATAACTCAATAGAAATCTTGAATGATTGATAATACGGTGATCAGTTCTACGTTCATTCAAGTATTTTATATGTTTTCATAGTGCGTTTAAACACACAGATTTGAACAATCCATAATAAATCCATATAATATTTATTTGTGTTGCTTGCTATATAATGAGTCATTATCATATAAAAATAACTACGACTGGGACATCATTAATTCTTAAACATTGGCCTAATCCTTGATTGGGGATTTAGAAGAAGATAATTTAAATATGACATATCTATAAACATATCTATATACATTGTTTCCATTGTTTTGGGGGAAAATATTAGAAAAACTATCCAACATCAAATTTAGTTGTCATGTATGAAGTGGTCTACAATGCTGACTCAGGATAGAGGCGAGAACACGTTCTTGCTTGCCGTATGAAGAGAAAAAGGTGGATCGTATCATTTGGTATGTAGATAAACAGATTATAGTTCAGAAACTACTGACTTTCCTTTTAGAAAGAATTGACATGGTGGCATGTGTAGTGGAAGATGAGCCGCCAAACATCATATCACATCTTATCTCAACATTTCATTATCACATCTTATCTCAACATTTCATTATCACATCTTATCTCAACATTTCATTATCACATCTTATCTCAACATTCCATTATCACATCTTATCTCAACATTTCATTATCACATCTTATCTCAACATTTCATTATCACATCTTATCTCAACATTTCATTATCACATCTTATCTCAACATTTCATTATCACATCTTATCTCAACATTCCATTATCACATCTTATCTCAACATTCCATTATCACATCTTTTCTCAACATTTCATTATCACATCTTATCTCAACATTTCATTATCACATCTTATCTCAACATTTCATTATCACATCTTATCTCAACATTTCATTATCACATCTTATCTCAACATTTCATTATCACATCTTATCTAAACATTTCATTATCACATCTTATCTCAACATTTCATTATCACATCTTATCTCAACATTTCATTATCACATCTTATCTCAACATTCCATTATCACATCTTATCTCAACATTTCATTATCACATCTTATCTCAACATTTCATTATCACATCTTATCTCAACATTTTATTATCACATCTTATCTCAACATTTCATTATCACATGTAGGCAACATAGAACCAAATAGGAAAGAGAATACATGGAAAGATTTATTACTATGTTGTTGTTTTTAATCAATCAGTAAAAGAATATAAAAATGTAGGTCCTATATATATGCAGACTGACAGAAAAAAAACACTATTTCCTAAATAGATGTCTTTTTAACTCAAACTAAAATATATAAACTTACAGTAAACCAACAGTTCTATAAAGTATGTTTCATTTAGCCATGGTGTAGAGTACATGTCAAACACAACATTTTATTTACCTTGCACACAAATGTCACTCAAAGAAACCGTGAGTCTACAAATGAAGTTGAAGTAAGACAAAAAAAATGTAGAGATCGACACACAAAAACACAATCTGCTGAAGTGGCTCTCGTTCACAATTGTACAAAAGTTTATATATATATATATAAATAAACTTGACTGTGCACAGTGGAAAAGCACAGCCCGCTCGATAGTGTTTAACTTCCGCGTTGCTATTCTGTACTGGAAAGTTAAACAAACTTGGGTGTTAGAAGTGGTTGATACTCTCTTAAAGAACAGGATCATATCTGTAACACTTTATTATAGATAGATAGATTAGATAGATTAGATAGATTAGATAGATAGATAGATTAGATAGATTAGATAGATTAGATAGATAGATAGATTAGATAGATAGATAAGATAGATAGATAGATAAATTAGATAGATAGATAAATTAGATAGCTAGATAGATTGGATAGATAGATTAGATAGATAGATAGATTAGATAGATAGATAGATTAGATTAGATTAGATAGATAGATTAGATAGATAGATTAGATAGATAGATTAGATAGATAGATTAGATAGATAGATAGATTAGATAGATAGGTAGGTAGGTAGGTAGGTAGATAGATAGATAGATAGATAGATAGATAGATAGATAGATAGATAGATAGATAGATAGATAGACAGACAGAGAGAGAGAGAGAGAGAAAGAGGGACGGGACCAAAATATAAGTGCGTGTGTGTATGTATATGAGCGGGTCTTTTCAAATCAAGTCAAAAGTCTATGAAGGAGAAATTAAGAAGTGTTGGTTTAAACAAAATGAGGGTTTCAGTGAGCGGGCCGTGAAATGTCATTGTAGCAAATACACAAATTCACGGTCTAAAAAAGTATTTTAGGTTGATCGTTAAAATGCGGACCGTTTATTGAAAAAAAGGGGGGGAGGTGTTCCTGTCAATAAAGAATATAAAGAAAGCCTGGGATCAAGGCTAATTCGATGTGATCACACTACAGCATATAGATCTAGATCTGTGTCTTCCTGCTGACACCCTTCAGACGCTCTCTAATCTCAAAATTTGTTGGCATTACATAGTAACGTAGATCTAAATGAATTTGAATGTTTAAATACCCCGGTACGACGAATGACCACATAGATTTAATATTTAAGCATGAAGGATAAAAAAAGACAAAAAAATAAAAAGCTTATCATTGCTTCTTCAATTAGCCAATGTTTGAGTCAATAATAGCGGCCCAGCCTAGTCTACTGTCATAGGCCACGTGGAGCTTACCTCTTTGGTATTACGTTCCGGGCACTTGGTATTTATACAGTGTTTATGTAGGTAGGATATGGATACAACAGGAGCAGATAAAGTTTGGTAAGTAACGGTGAATGGAATTTGTTTTGTTTTTTTCTCTGTGCAGTGTATGCATTGAGACCTATAATATAATATAGGCTACAGTAGTGGCGTAGCTAGGAATTTTCCTTCATTTGATGGGCCGAGGGGGGAGGCTTGACCTCTTTCGGGCCCCCTGCATTTTGCGTAATATTTAATGTAAAAACAATTTCGAACACTTATTTGGGGCACTCTTAAGTGGGGGCTCGGGGGGATTTTCAAATTCTTTATCAGCCTATCTAGCACTAATAAGTAAGCGGTGATCATAAATAAACTTATAGAAAGGTTGTACAGACTTAAGACTTTACAATAATTTTTACAAAATAAGCAATCTTACTTTTTATTCTGTTATAAAACTCTATGTCTCAAACATGAGCTTATATTAAACACATAATAATGTGATTATTAGTGATGTCTTTGTTTACTAATGATGGTGAGAAGTAGACCCTATTAATGAACTAAGGATCACAAAATGAATGTGAATTGCTTATCAGATATTTTTAGAAGTAAATTGTATACACTGTAACTTTCATGCTTATAGCATGCTCAGAGCTCTATGGTCCAATCTCTTTTGTGAAACAGTGAGGGTGGAGAAGGTTTTCCGTGCTGAATTTAGGCGCTCAGTTAACAACTTTGCTCGAGTCGGGTGACGAACATCAAGCTTCCTTGATGGGTAGACAAGCTCAAGCGTACTTAGCCTCTCGGCCACACATCCCACACTGAACATCATTCCAATGGTTAATAACTGCCAAGCATTACTTGCCTACAAAGCACAAAAACAGGCGAAAGAAAGAATAAAACGGAAGAGAGAATTAGACTAGACCAGCAGTGGCCGAAAAGGTCGCCAGAAGAAAAGAAGCTGGTTAGATAAAGAGCCTAACCTGATGTGGACAGCATCTGACAGGATTGAATAAAACATCTTGATGGTACACAGTCAGCCCACACTCATCCCGCTTTTTCACTGAAGTAAGTTGATGATTAGTCTTTGTGATTCTTCGGTCCCATGAAAGCAGCCGATATAGATTTGTTATAATTATGTCTATTTGGAAAGACTGTACAAAATTTAGAAGTGTCGCAAAAATGGGTCAAGAGCTCTTTCACTCCTTTTTGAGAATTAGAGTCAAATAAAGATGTTAGAGTAGTCCAACTTGAATAGAATACTTCACTCTTCCAGGGATACAATAGACATACATTTAGAAAACCCTGCTGGATGCAAATAAAAACAAAGGACGTTTGGGTCACGAGGCCTTCATGAGCTGTAAAATAGAAGACAAAACATCCTTCATTTTTACATTGGTCAAGCCCAGCTTTTTGTAGGCAATTCATGACTTATTGTTTTGTTTTGTTATACAGTCGTTCATCCCTTTGAGTAAGGATAATGTTTTTATAGGCTTATACCAGAAACTAATATAGCGAGGTGGTGCCTTATAATTATTAATAATAAAAAGAATGAACAAACGGTCCTCTGAAAAACACAACTTAGTCTATATAGACCTAAGTTTTAGTAACAGAAATTCGTTATTTTTATATTCACAAATGTTACATATGAGTACAGAGTCATAGCTGACAAAGAGGACACGGACTCACTTGCCTATGTTATAGACGTCCACAAAACATCCTGAATTGTCTGAGAGGCCACTTGTAAACCTACCATAACAACCTTGGTTCACAGATCCGTTAAGTCACGAGAAACACTCTTTAATCAAATTATTTACTATATAAACTTAAAAGCTACCAAGCTATGGTAAATTTATGTATTATTAGAAAACTAACAACCTATATAACACCAATACTTGCCTAGGTAAAAGAAACAACATTACAGTGCTTTCTTTGGCCTAGGGATATGACATTGTAGATGTAACCTGTTGTTTATTTTACAAGGTGGAGCGCTATAAAACCTCTAAAGTCTGTCTTTAAAGAGAAACACGAGAAAGAATTTGAATATAGTGAGCTTGTTTGAATTAGATCAGACTTGGCTAATTCAGGTCATCTATTTTTAGCTGCCCATTACCTATCACCAAGTCAATTAAACTACATGTAAGCAGGAACATTACAAGAATTTCCAGCAGTTTACAGCAGAAGTTATTTAAAGAATAAAATTTAAAAATAAAAATAGAATAATTCTCAATTCACTATGATCCGAATACTTGTGTTCATGTAAGGATAGGTATATTTGGGCTTTGTGGATCTTCAAGGCTATGTACTTTACAGAGGCATAGCTAGCAATGTGCGGGTGGTGCATATATACAGGGCCGCCGCTACCTATTGCGCAATAGATCGCAGGCGGCCGAATGTAGGGGGCGGCCAAATTGTTATTCCAAGGTTACCTTTCTTTATAAATTTTTAGTTTGATAAAAAAAAAAAGATAACTCAAATATTTTCATTTTTTAAATAAATTATAATTATTTCATTATCCTTTAAAAACTATTTAAAAAACAAACAAACGATATTCGTACTTAAGAAGCTATTTTGGAAACTTAATAAGAAAAAATGGAGCGTCGCGCGAGGGATTCCCACGGGTTTTTCCATTTGCGCCTAATCATTTCTGACCTTGAATTTTCGCGAGTTGTTTGTAATATTCTTTTTGAATGACACTTACAGCAGCCGATCAGTCTACTTACTACATATAAATATTGTTGTTTAGTCGAATACCCCGCCCTGTAAGTAGATTTAGTTAAGTTAGTTAAGCGTAGAATATTTTGGGGTCATTATCGATGTAGATTTACATTAAGTTTAGGCTACTAGCTGTTTTGGAGCAAGAAGCCAACGACCGTCCAACAAAAAAGGGGGGCGAAAAAAAATGTTTTATTTTCTTTGTAGTTAGGCCTATTAATCCACGTCTGAATATTACCAATGTTTTCAAATTAAAATATTTTAAGTAAGAGACCTCGCTTCATCTTCTAAGACCTTGTCAAATGTAGACCGTTTTCCCGAGAGGCGAATGCAAAAATATGGGTTAAAACGTTTGAAGAAAACATTTCAAAACGTGATCCTTCTGGATTTTCTTTTCTGAGATTGGTTGAATTTCTTCTGTCTATTGCACTTCATTATAGTGACGATTTTTGTATGAAAAAAGGTCCATGATAGAGACGTCTTACGTAGCACAAAGATGATCTTAAAAAAGATCACGCCCATTACAGACGCCCGTGTGCAAGAATGTCCCTGGAATAATAGGCCTACTATTGACCAGGGCTACCTCTTTATTATAAGATGAATATTGCGTTTTAAAAGAAAACTCATTAATGTTGGTCTTTTTTATATTCTTTCTTCTTATTACGAGAAGAAGGCGTTGTAAACGCTAGGAGAAAGAATTTCTGAAGTTGAAAATGCTAGAATACGGTGAGCTCCATGACCCGGACACGAAATCATACCTTTTGCCGACTTGAGCGGAAATCTGCCTAATGTTCAATTCTATCTCCAGAAAGAACTTTTAATACGCTTAAAAATTATGCAGGCAATACTTTTTCCAAAAACAACAACAAAAAAAAAAACAACGGACTCATTTTAGTAAAATTTCATTGTGTAATTTTGGATTCTAAGCACATATTTAAAATATTTTTTTCTCATGCCCCTGTAATTGACCAGAGGAACGGTTTTGATTTGAAGCACCAGTACGGAGTTGTAAGTCACTCACAAAAGACATTGCACAGAGCTCCTTTGATTTAAACACTAGAACAGCACAAGCAAAATATATTTTTAAAAATCCTTAAAAAAAAAAGGAAACGCTTATCTAAGAGAAAGAACTTTGTACGTACAACTATACCTCTCAATAATGTAGAAGTTATTTCTCTTATTTGATGTCAAACAAAATGATTACCAATGTTTAATTCACCAAATGGTTAATTTTTAATGATTCCTCTTATGTTAGATACAATAAATAAATGTTGTTTCAACTTAATTCGAGAATGGGTGTGAAATAATGTGCTAAATTATCTAAGGGGCCAAAACCCTACGTATTTAGCCATATTAGTGAATACTGAAAGATTAATTTCCCTTGTTGGTATCAAACAAAATAACTAATTACCAGTAATTAATTGACTAATTAGCTTTTTTTTTATTCATGTCTTGTCTAGCTAATAAATAATTGCGCAAAAGTTCAACTTGATCCGAAATTGGGTGTGGGAGAGATGAAGTATATATAAACTATTTTTACAGAGTGAGTTGATATTAACTTGGTTAACAAAAAATAGTTTTCGTTAGTATTGCATAGTAAAAAGTAGGCCTACTGTTTTAAAAACACAAACTTGCGATGACTGAATTTATCTAGTTGAGCTCTACTACCACTAACATTGATCCAGCCATCCAGCCCAGTGGTTCCCAAACTTTTTTGTCTTTAGACCACTTACCATGCTTTCTGGTTTTCGGTAGACCCCCCGACTTAAATTATATTGCATTTTTGCAAATTCATAAATTCCATTTTTAGCGGTCCCCGAAAGGGGAAAAGACGATATTAGTTTTGTGCGAAATGTCTGTCCGTCTGTCCTGTTTAGATCTCGTAAACAAGAAAAGATATTGAAAATCCAACATCACAATATTTTAGACCATTCAAAGTTCTGATGCAACGGCTACTTTTTTTTTTCTGAAAGCGAAAAATCTAATTTTTAAAATCAGTTATGCAAGCAGTTTTTTAAAGAGAAAAAGCTAATTAGTATGCATTATAACTTAGACCTAAATTAAAACGAATAGTAATCTTGTAAAATTCATTTTCGATAAAAATTTTAATGCCAAAATTTTTTTTTTTTTTTTTTTTTTTTTTGAGCATTCGGATAAGAGATTGAGCTGTTACACGAAAGTCTAGTGAATAGGATTAAGTGGGGGAGAGTTCTTGGGGTGACAGAATTCAAGGACACATTCATAAACCTACACAGCAAGCATATCCCACCAAAAGCTAGAGAGATAAGTTATAGACTTATCTTTGGGATGACCCCTATGGTTAGAAGACGAGCAAATGACCGTGCCTGTATATTATGCCTTCTTGAAAATGCTGACAATGAGAAACATATGTATTTGGAATGTCCATTATTCCTTCAAGTTAGAAGTACTGTAAGGGACTTATTAGAAGCAAACTGTGGCAACTATGTAAATGTTAACTTGTCAATTGTATTAAACAAGCTGCCAAAACTAAAAAATAAAATGATACATAACTTTAACTTAATTATTGTTTCCGAATACAGGAACCTTGTTTGGGCTAGCTGGCTCAAAGCTCTACATAATAATAAGGTTTTTCATCCCAATCACTTAGAATTGACATTCAGAAAAATAATAGATTTTAGGGTAGAGAATTATCTAGTTTGATTTTCATATACTTGTACAATGCTCAGGTAGTTTTCCAGAAATGGGGTGATGGGGGTCAGGGATATTTGATATTGTGTTGATTGTTCTGGGGTAGAGGATACTTGTATCATTGTTGTGTCTTTTATGGATTCAATGGCCAGGATGGTTAGGTAGTATGTCTTTGATATTAAATAATGTTTCTGTTACTAAATAAAAAAAATAAAAATAAAAAAAAAGAGATTGAGCCTTTTCAAAACAATTACATCAATTTTAAGACTTCAGTTAGGCCAGGAGAGGCGCGGTAGCTGAGCGGTAAATCGCTTGGCTTCCGAATCGGGGGCTCCGGGTTCGAATCCTGGTGAAGACTGGGATTTTCAACTTCAGAATCCTTAGGCGCCTCTGAGTCCACCCAGCTCCAATGGGTACCTGATATTAGTTGGGGAAAAGTAAAGGCGGTTGGTCGTTGTGCTGGCTACATGACACCCTCGTTAACCGTAGGCCACAAAAACAGATGAACTTTACATCATCTGCCCTATAGACCACAAGGTCTGAAAGGGGAACCAGTTAGGCCAGGTTCACATCTAACTTTGCATTCACTTGCACCTATCCTTTGATCTGCTGTACCGTTGGGGCACTACACAAGATCTGTCAACCTTCTTTCTTCATTCTTATCTCTCATTTGTCTTTGATATAATTTCATTTGGATGTTCTTTCTGAAAATATTGAAGCCTGCCTGGGTGGACCACTTTAGGGACCGATTTTGAGTTTGTGCTTGTTTCCACACAAACTGTCTTTGTAATCTTGTTTAAACTAATTTCTAACTGTAGTGAGTCGAAGAATGAAAAAATAATTTAAAGCTACATTGTAAGTTATAGAGATTTATCTTTTTATATAGATAAAATTCAAATTTAGTCCAATTTAAAAAAAACAAAACAATTAATATGTATTACTGTCGTTTTTTGCTGGTCTATCATTCGTTTCTACGGATATTGTTTCATATTGGAATTTGTTGTTCTATTAAGTATTCCTTCAAATATTGATTAATAGCCTTGAGTATCACAGTAAACATTTTCGCGAAGAGCAGTTTCTCGTGTATTTCTTGATCCTTCGCGTCTGGCTCACATATTCGGTCCGTGGAACTGTTTTCATTAACAGAAGAAGGGGCGAAGGCGAATCACTGATCTAGCCAGACATTTTGACACCAAAATCCTGCTTATGTGTACTGGAAGTTTTGATATAAACTCTGTAAATGAAAACAAACTTTTGATTTACAACCAACACAAAGCTGGCCAATTTACTTCCTACTTTAAGTGAATGGCTTTCTAAGTGTGCTCCAATCACTCATGTCTTAGTATTGCCATTGGGTTCAGGAGAGGTTTTGTTTCGACTAAATAAATACTACATTAAACTTAAATAAAAAATATACGTGTCTATATACCCCTAACGAAAAATAGTTTATTTGAAAGTGGACAGGTCTCTGCTTTATTTGCAGTTTTAGGGTTTGGTCTGAACACGTTTCATAACTTTCTTTTTTAGATATAGATGATCTTACGCCAATCACTTCCATTACATATGTGTGTGCACAATATGTATCTTTAATGCCCCTCTCATAGAAGTACCTATTGGTTATTGACTTCTTTATTATACTAGAGGATAAATAGCCCACACCGAGTGCAAGAAATCAAGTCAATATCCCCTCTTTCCATCCTATCTGCTGTAATCTTTTTGTTCTCCTGAGATGATCGTACTCAGAGAAAAAGGCGATGTAAACACAAGGAGAAAGAATTTCTGAAGCTCAGAACAAAGAAAAACGCTTGGTGCCGGACCTCGCAGGGGAAATTACAGTGCTCCTCCAGACCCACTTGCTGAATGACGGGGAAACCGCTGCATCTCCAAACCATAGCACAGACTAAATTTTGACTAAGGAACAAATTCGTTAATTTAGACATGATCTTATTCCTTATAGGGAGTTCTGAAGCTAAAAGGGAAAATTGGAAGGTGCGCATTGATCTAAGTTCACCCAAGAGAAGGTATGTGAAACATGACTATGTAGTAATTAGAGATATTACACAACACCAAGAGAAGGTATGTGAAACACGACTGTATGTAGTAATTAGAGATATTACACAACACCAAGAGAAGGTATGTGAAACATGACTGTATGTAGTAATTAGAGATATTACACAACACCAAGAGAAGGTATGTGAAACATGACTATGTAGTAATTAGAGATATTACACAACACCAAGAGAAGGTATGTGAAACATGACTATGTAGTAATTAGAGATATTACACAACACCAAGAGAAGGTATGTGAAACACGACTGTATGTAGTAATTAGAGATATTACACAACACCAAGAGAAGGTATGTGAAACATGACTGTATGTAGTAATTAGAGATATTACACAACACCAAGAGAAGGTATGTGAAACATGACTGTATGTAGTAATTAGAGATATTACACAACACCAAGAGAAGGTATGTGAAACATGACTGTATGTAGTAATTAGAGATATTACACAACACCAAGAGAAGGTATGTGAAACACGACTGTATGTAGTAATTAGAGATACACAACACCAAGAGAAGGTATGTGAAACATGACTGTATGTAGTAATTAGAGATATTACACAACACCAAGAGAAGGTATGTGAAACACGACTGTTTGTAGTAATAAGAGATATTACACAACACCAAGAGAAGGTATGTGAAACACGACTGTATGTAGTAATTAGAGATATTACACAACACCAAGAGAAGGTATGTGAAACATGACTGTATGTAGTAATTAGAGATATTACACAACACCAAGAGAAGGTATGTGAAACATGACTGTTTGTAGTAATTAGAGATATTACACAACACCAAGAGAAGGTATGTGAAACATGACTATGTAGTAATTAGAGATATTACACAACACCAAGAGAAGGTATGTGAAACACGACTGTATGTAGTAATTAGAGATATTACACAACACCAAGAGAAGGTATGTGAAACATGACTGTATGTAGTAATTAGAGATATTACACAACACCAAGAGAAGGTATGTGAAACATGACTATGTAGTAATTAGAGATATTACACAACACCAAGAGAAGGTATGTGAAACATGACTATGTAGTAATTAGAGATATTACACAACACCAAGAGAAGGTATGTGAAACACGACTGTATGTAGTAATTAGAGATATTACACAACACCAAGAGAAGGTATGTGAAACATGACTGTATGTAGTAATTAGAGATATTACACAACACCAAGAGAAGGTATGTGAAACATGACTATGTAGTAATTAGAGATATTACACAACACCAAGAGAAGGTATGTGAAACATGACTGTATGTAGTAATTAGAGATATTACACAACACCAAGAGAAGGTATGTGAAACACGACTGTTTGTAGTAATTAGAGATATTACACAACACCAAGAGAAGGTATGTGAAACATGACTATGTAGTAATTAGAGATATTACACAACACCAAGAGAAGGTATGTGAAACACGACTGTATGTAGTAATTAGAGATATTACACAACACCAAGAGAAGGTATGTGAAACATGACTATGTAGTAATTAGAGATATTACACAACACCAAGAGAAGGTATGTGAAACACGACTGTATGTAGTAATTAGAGATATTACACAACACCAAGAGAAGGTATGTGAAACATGACTGTATGTAGTAATTAGAGATATTACACAACACCAAGAGAAGGTATGTGAAACATGACTATGTAGTAATTAGAGATATTACACAACACCAAGAGAAGGTATGTGAAACACGACTGTATGTAGTAATTAGAGATATTACACAACACCAAGAGAAGGTATGTGAAACACGACTATGTAGTAATTAGAGATATTACACAACACCAAGAGAAGGTATGTGAAACACGACTGTTTGTAGTAATTAGAGATATTACACAACACCAAGAGAAGGTATGTGAAACACGACTGTTTGTAGTAATTAGAGATATTACACAACACCAAGAGAAGGTATGTGAAACACGACTGTTTGTAGTAATTAGAGATATTACACAACACCAAGAGAAGGTATGTGAAACATGACTGTATGTAGTAATTAGAGATATTACACAACACCAAGAGAAGGTATGTGAAACACGACTGTTTGTAGTAATTAGAGATATTACACAACACCAAGAGAAGGTATGTGAAACACGACTGTTTGTAGTAATTAGAGATATTACACAACACCAAGAGAAGGTATGTGAAACACGACTGTTTGTAGTAATTAGAGATATTACACAACACCAAGAGAAGGTATGTGAAACACGACTGTTTGTAGTAATTAGAGATATTACACAACACCAAGGCTTATAAATGGAGTGTATAGTTGAGGCAAAAAGACTTTGGTGTTATTTGGTTTTCAATTACAAAAATCAGAATCTTAATCTGTTGTGATTCAACCTAAATAAAGACAACTAAAAATAATTTAAAAAAAAACCTGAACTGTTAACCAGAAACATTTGTTTAATGTACATGTACACAACTCAATAACTTAATGTAAAGGAAAAAAACAAAACTTTCACACACATTTACACCCACACACTTGGTGGCTATTTGGAAAACATGCACACACTTCTAAACCATTCTAAACTTGATCCAAACACTATCAAGAATTGGTGGGCAAAGTTCGTTTCAGGTACCACAAAGATGATATTGAATCACAATGTTCCTGCAAAGAAATCAAAATGAACTCTTTCAACCTTAAACATATGAAAATCAATTGGGCATTTGGAGTAGGTATTTATTCAAATGTAAAAGAATCTTAATCTTATTATAATTAAAACTGCTGAGTTTGATAAGTCAAGGAAAAAACCAAAGCAACTCAAAAAAAAAAAAAGCTGCTTATCAAGCTGATGTATTCTTAATTTACCAATGAAGTCAATTTTCAATGCATGTTCAAGCAACTAGTAAAAGAGATTGTGCTCATCTTCAACTGTTGGTATTGGACTCAAGCCTGCCATGGATAAGAGACTCATGTTGAGAACTACAAGTGTGAACTCTTACAGTAAAGTACAGTAAAAGTACCAAACATGTTTTTTACTAGACTAATTTATATTCCTTTTTTTTTTTCACATTCAATAGAATGTTCATCATAACTAAGGACTTTGAATATAGATCAAAACTTAAGACTTTGAAATGTACATCGTAATATATCTATAGTGGATGTAGTAATAAATATGTTCACTTTTTATTTTCTTGAAATATTGGTGTTTCATCATTATGGTTCCAAATTCAATGAGTGATTTGACTGAAGAATCATAACACATTTTCAAACTCATTGCATTACACTATAATAAGCACACATTTTTTGGGCATCATGGTGTCTTTGTTGGTCTGCACACAAAAAAAGGTTGCCGCCTTGTGTATTGCCAATTTACAAGTTTGTCCCCCCTGGTTTAACATTAAACTAGATTCTCTGAGAAAAGTTTTAAACTTGAGGGAATAAAAGTGAGACATCAATCAACAACTGGATGGTGTTTAAATATGAATTGTTCTAGTTTCATCAAACTCTTAGCAAGAAAAGGGAGTCCCAATGCTAATTCAGAGCATTTTAAAAGACCACACACTGTTCCTAATTTAATAGCATATCCCATGCCAAAAATGATTTTCAACAGAATATGTTGGTCAGTGATTTTTTTTATTAGAATATTTTTTTTTTCTTTAATAAAATCAAAACAACACTGTCTAATACAGTAACAATTGTAGGCCAGGCTTTCAACAATAATTGTCTGCATTGAATGAAACAACCGAAACATTGAACACTAAGAAAGGAATATAGAGCTAGCACTAATAGGTGACAGTTTTATTAGTTGGATCAAAAGTTCAGATAAAAATTGGTGACATCATTACCTGAAATATTTATGTCTGAAAACATATTATTCTTTTTGCTTGCTTATGGATTGTTTATTAAATGCATTAGTAACAATAAGGTTTAATTAAAGTTAGACACTGAATTTTTATCAAACTTTTAATTGACCAAAAATTATTGACTTTGGCCCTATACAAGTTAGGTGGCCCACCCTGCTGTAGTTCAATAGACATTGTATTATGCTGCTCAACTGTTCCTAAATGTTGCAGTTTAAAGTCCAACTTAACATACAATTTAAAACTAAACTTACTTTAAGGAATCTGCGCACATCTGCATCAGACAGGTCAATACCTGATTCTTTAGCTTTTGTTTTAAACTGTACACTTCGAATCTTTGAATATTCTTCAAACATGCTAAATAAAATTCTTTTCAACTAGAAAAAAGAAGAAAAATTATAAAAAAGAAAGAAAAAAAAGGGGGAAAAAATGTAAGACTTAATATTTTGTCCTGACTTGATTTAATGACTTACATGATTTGTTGCATCATTTCCCGAGTACATTGCATACATTGGCTCTGGTTTTCTATTAGGTGGCCACTAAAAAAATATTGATATAAGTGAAATTTTAAAACTTGAAATATATATGTTATTTTCATGCATAAGTATTTATTTTTAAAAAAGTACAATAAATGTTCTTTGTCGGACAAATGTTTATGAAAACAGCAGTTATAAGAAACTAATATTCTTAAAGCAAGACTTTTT
>JAZGLO010000761.1:0-21629 GCA_036873155.1 Biomphalaria sudanica | reverse complement strand
ACAAAATAGATGAAGATGTGAAAATTTTTCAAACACTCAAAGATGAAGCTCAGACATCATATAGATAAGATAACGGTTTGTGAGCGTCTCACAATATCTCTTTACTTATAGCCAAATACTGGAAACACTACAGGTAAAAATTGATTTTACCAGCCGTTGTAATTTTAAAAACTGTTTTACACAAACCTACATCTGATATAATTAAAAGAATTTCTTTAAGCATCAATATAGTTCAATGGCACATCGGTGGTATGAGCTATTAAAATTAAAAGCTTCTAATGCAATTCTTTGCAAATGACATGTTTGGGATCAGCGGCGTTCCAGGCTCTGACAGGGATGTAGCGCAATGTGCTGCAAACTGCCTAAGGATAGCCGCCTCCTTATTTTTCCTCAGGGTAGACTCACGAAACGTTTCCCATGTTTGGGTATAGCTGCAGGGCAGCAGAGGTTTGAATTCTTTTTTCCTTCTGCTAGGTGGGTCATCTGAGACAATGCCACCCTGACAAAATAGATGAAGATGTGAAAATTTTTCAAACACTCAAAGTTAAGCTCAGACATCATATAGATAAGATAACGGTTTGTGAGCGTCTCACAATATCTCTTTACTTATAGCCAAATACGGAAAACACTACAGGTAAAAAAGCCCTTCCTACTCAATGTTTGCTGGATTAGGAGCCAGTTATTCGCCAGACAAGAAATACACCAATGCTCTTTGCAAAAACCTTTACAATAATACTTAATGAAAAGTAAGTAATAATTTATTTTAAGTTTTGAAGGACTACTTCATAGAACAACAAAAGTCCTATATGAAACATAATTTACATAGCAACGGATGATAAACCTGCACACAAAAAAACAAATTCTGTGTGTTTGGTGATTCCAGTAATACCTATTTATTGTTATTTTAATTAGTTTAAATTTGAATTTTATCAATAATAAAAATCTCTATAACTTATGATGTAGCTTTAAATTATTTTTTCACTCTTTGACTAACTACAGTTTTTTTTTTTAATCTTGATGACTTTGCAAAAATGCAATACAAGTTAAGCAGGGGGTCTACCGAAAACCAGAAAACATGGCAAGGGGTCTACGAGACAAAAAAGGTTTGGGAACCACTGCTCTAGATATAGATCTATGTAACTAGATCTAGATTTAAAATTAAATCTACCCAAAAGAAGCAATCAACTGTTAATAAAGCTGCTTACAGATCTAGATCTATTCTAGATTTGGATTTGATTTATTTATTTTTTTTAGATGAAAGTGAGAAGGGCAGAGGTTTTCATAGAAGAAACATTGGTTGCGCCTAATATCTCTTTTAGCATGATAAAGGGAATCAAACTGTTTCATGATCATAACTTGCAGAATGTATCTTCTGTGGTAGCTACTGTTATAGTCACTAGCGACTAGTTATGTTCCATTACTTATGAAGGTCTAAGTTCAAAGAATGAAATCAGGGTCACTTAAAGCAGACTCAATAGCAAAGCTTTTTTTTATATTAGAAAGAAGTTCAATGACTAATTAGGATTATTTGCCTGAGAAAAAAAAATTAAAATGTTTGTTATTAGTGATTGTAGAGGATGCCAAAGCTTTCATTGCTAACAGCAACAAAAAAAAGGTCTGGAAGAAGAATATCTGAGTGATGTAAAATATTTCTAGTGGCTGGATACCTTGTAAAGAAATTGCCTATTAAACAAAATTTCTTTTATAAAACTAGATGTCACAGATCCAGCTAAATGTTCAGTTGCCGCTATTATGGAATGTGAAGTACACAAGAGACATTATGATCATAAGATCATTGCCAAGTGACAAGAACGTTATCATTCTAACATAGTCTAGAAAAGTCTAAGACAAAGACTAAAAGTGTAAATATTTTGACTTATGTACAAAATGTCTTATATAACTTTATGCTGTGTTAACTTTAGGATAGCTTCCTTTCATGTATGTTATGTGCTTGAATGATTTAATTTTAGTCTCTCCTGGGTATATTTCTTGATATTTAGGAAAATACGCATTTGCCCCTGAAAATACGCATTTCCAGGTCTGGGAATACGCATTTCTATTTTGGCATGTAGGCATCTCTGTGTTAAGGTAATCTGCTTCATCTGGGTGCAAAGTGGCAGAGTAGTTAAGCTCTTGGCTTTCTAGCCTGGGCATCAGGGTTCGAATCCCGGTGAAGACTGGGATTTTAAATTTCGGGATTTTTAGTCAACCCCTATCTGAGACCACCCAACTCTAATGGGCACCTAACTTAAGTTGGGAAAGTAAAGGCGGTTGATCTTTGTGCTGGCCACATGATACCCTGCTTGTTAACCGTTGGCCAAAGAAACAGATGACAGCTAACACTTTTAGTCACTAAAAAATAGAGAATGACTTGACTTACCTAATATTACTGCTCCAATAAATAAACTGAGCGTGATTCTTATAAATGAGAACAATTTCTGGAAATTAAAAAAAAAAAGGGAACACATATTTTGCGAGTTTGAAGTTTAAACTAAGAAGCACCAGAGGGCCTTTCTCAATTGTATATCATAAATTACCTACATAGACATTTTGGCTGAAATGATAGGTACAAAACATATTTCTGTAAATGCTTGGTATAAGAATTTTTCTATTGATATTTAAAATAAAATATCCAGTATTAGGCCCTATATAAAGGTTTATATTTCAGAACAATATAAACAATTATTAAATGGTCAGCCTATATCCAAATATATGCCTAAATATTTTGTCTAAATATATTCATAAGTAAAACACTGATAGCTAAATAATTTTACTCACTTCTTTTCCTGCCATTCCTGGCAATATGACGTAGAAAGAAAAGGCCAATATGACGAAGCTAAATATGAGCCCCGACGTCACTAGATCTGTCTCCCAAGGAATGTGAACAGCATCATAGTAGGTGGGTCCTCCATTTTTTCTAAATGCATCAAACCCCATCTTTAAACGTTTTCAACTAAAAGAAATCAAACAGGATTTAACTCGTTGTGACCTGTAAAGTATATATATATATATATATATATATATATATATATATATATATTGAAATACATGATTTTAAAAAGATACATCAGCAAATAAATATTGTCACCAAGTAAATACATGTACCATAAAAATGATCACATACAGCAATAAAGAAATCAAGACTACTATGTTTATTTTTATTATAGCTGCAGTGAGAAAGCCCATATTGTTTAATGTGATCTACACATGTTCCTGAGACCACCAGGATAAGGGTTTGCGGTCGATTGTTAAAAGCTAAATACTAATACTAAATACTAAGACACTCAGAAATCGTTGGCTAATGACTTGAACTCATTCAACACAAGCACCATGTTTTAATTTTAAAAATGTTTTCAATGACTTCTAACTCCATTAAATAAATATAATATGTGAACCGATACAATATATATATATAAGTATATGATGTGAACATGATATTTGATCAATGGCATAAGAAACTTAAAGAAACAATTTGTTATAGATTGTAGATCTCGTTTAGTGTAAACATTTTTAGCGTATATCGTTATATGCCTTTCCATTACTGTGGCATAGGGTAAAGAACCCAGTAATAATAAGACAACAATGGCAGAACCTGAAGCGTCAGCAGTTAGCCTACTAACTCAACGATAATATTAACCTTTCAGTCAAGACCTGTTGGAAACCCACATTTTGAAAGTTTCTTTGGGAAGGGAGAGTAGGCTACATGTACATGTACTTTTATCTCCACACAATTGAATGACGCGCTCATTTTCACCACACGATTCCCCCGTCTTTTTTCTATCTGTATTAGAAATGTATAGTCACATGGGATTGTCTGTGATGAATGTAAAAAAGAAATAAATATGTAGAGACTTCAGAATGATTTTTAGCGGCCCCGGAAAGGGGAAAAGACGTATTAGTTTTGTGTGAAATGTCTGTCCGTCAGTCCCGTTTAGATCTCGTAAACTAGAAAAGATATTGAAAATCCGACTTCACAATATTTTAGACCATTTAAAGTTCTGATGCAACGGTTACTTTTTTTTTTCCTGAAAGCGAAAATTCTAATTTTTAAAATCAATTATGCAAGCAGTTTTTTAAAGAGAAAAAGCTAATTAGTATGCATTATAAGTTAGACCTAATTTAAAACGAATAGTAATCTTATAAATTATATTTTCGTAAACATTTTTTTATATAGCGAAAATTTTTTTTTTTTTTTTTTTTTGTTGAGGATTCGAATATGTGATTTAGCCTTTTCAAAACAATTACTTTATTTATTCCGAACCGAGGGTCCCGGGTTCGAATCCTGGTGAAGACTGGGATTTTCAACTTCTGAGTCTACCCAGCTCTAATGAGTACCTGACATTAGTTGGGGAAAGTTAAGGCGGTTGGTCGTTGTGCTGGCTACATGACACCCTCGTTAACCGTAGGCCACAAAAACAGATGAACTTAACATCATCTGCCCTATAGACCACAAGGTCTGAAAGGGAAACTAGTTAGGCCAGGTTCACATCTAACTTTACATTCACTTTCACCTATCCTTTGATCTGCGGGACCGTTGGGGCACTACACAAGTTCTGTTAACCTTCTTTCTCCATTCTTATCTCTCATTTGTCTTTGATATAATTTCATTCGGATGTTCTTTCTGAAAATATTGAAGCCTACCTGGGTGGACCACTGGTCGTGCGGTTTGCGTTTGGACTAGGAAGTAAAGTATCTTCAACTCTGAAGGATTATCCGAATTATGTGAAACATTTTACTTCGGGGGCCGATTTTGAGTTTGTGTTTCCACACAAACTGTCTTTTGTAACCTTGTTTTTTTTCTGATCTTGTTTCTAGATCTAGTAGCTGTTTATAAGTAGGTATATTTGTAAACAAGCAGCAAAGGTCACTGTGAATTGTTTCACATTCAATGTAGACCATGGGCGTAGCCAGGATTTTTTTTTAGGGGGAAGGAGGGGGAATTCCCCCCCCCCTTGCCCCCCCCCCCCCGCGCTTGAAAAAAAAATGTGTGTGCGTGTCTTTATTACATTTTGACCCATCATTCTTTTGGAAGACGTTTATTGTACTCCAGAATAGGTTCTTCCTGGAGTTAGTGGGGAAAATTATAGACTCCCTGTCCATGCTAGCAAGGGGGTCTGGGGGGGGGACGCTGGGAGACTAGCTCCCCCCAACGCGGGGCGTAGCCCCGCCGCCAAGCACTATTTCCGGTATTGAAAGCCAACAAAATGCATATTCTGAGGTATTTACAGTGCATGCTTTTAAAAAAGTTTTATTTCAAAAACCTAATCTGCTATTCTTACTGACTTAGAGCCTCCCGCGACGTTCGGCGTATTTGGCGGCAAGCTGTTTCCACAAAAATCTGTCACTGGCAATGTCTGAAGCCTCTTCACACCTGCTCTAAGGACCTCCATGAAAGTGTGGCGCCGCCAAGTTGTACTAGGATGTCATCGCAACTCTTATGCGTAATTCATTTTGTCGGTGAACATGTCTCGAAAACCTCTTGCAACGCTCTTTCACAACCCTACTAAGGGGTCGACTCCCAGTGCGGCATAGGATTTCCTTGATTTAGACCCGATCTGACTGCTAAAATCTGTCTTAGCCATTTCTGTTGAGCCACATTTAGTGTTTTTCAATTTCGGCAGATGACTATTCACTGCACTTTATTAATGGAGCCCAGCCATTAGTAGAAATGTGTAACCTCTCTTGACTACGCTCTTGGAATCAGGTGACTGTAGTTTGCTTGAGATTTTATATCGAAAAGGTTTATCGTCAAAATCATCTGTTGGGGGGGGGGGGGGGATTTAAACTAAAAAATCTCTTTAAATTCAAAACCCCATTTAGATACGGCCAGAATTTGGTGACTGTAGTTTGCTTTAAAATAATATTGAAGAGAGACTGTCTGTAGGAGGATTTTAAACTCAAAACCATCAGGAGGGGTTTTAAACTTTTTTTAAAAGCCCTCTGGAGAAGGGGGGGGGGGTTAAACTCACCCCTCCCTCTTGGCCTGGCTATGTCCACAAAATTTTGAGTGTGTAATTTGCTTTTTTTTATGCTGAAGGGGTATTTTTTTAGTTTCAAGCCCCGCTGAAGGGGGGTTTAAACTCAAAACCCCTTTGGTTACGCACATAGTTTTTTTTTAGTGTGTAGTTTGATTTTTTTTTATATTGAAGAGGTTTTTTATTTTTAGCTTCAAACCCCGTTTAAACTGAAAACCTCTTTGGCAACGCTCATAGATTTTTGAGTGTGTAATTTGCTTTTTTATATTTGAGAGGTGTTTAAGCTTCAAACCCCGCTGAAGAAGGGTTTAAACTCAAAACCCCTTTTGGCTGCGATCATAGCACTTTGTGTGTAATTTGCTTTTTTATATTAAAGAGGTATTTTTTTTTAGCTTCAAACCTCACTGGGGGAGGTTTAAACTCATCACCCCCCCCCCCCTCTTGGCCTGGCTACGTTCAAAGAATTTTGAGTGTATAATTTGCTTTTTATATATTAAAGAGGTGGTTTTTCCCCGGTGGAGGGGGGGGTTAAACACAAAACCCCTCTTTGCTACGCTCATAAATCTCGTGACTGATGTATGGATAGTCTTATATTGAAGAGGGGGTTTATCGTAAATTTTGGAGGGTTTTTAAAATCAACATCTTCCTTAGCTATGCTCTTGGATTTTTTAATTTTTTTTTTTTGGGGGGGGGGGGTTGTTATATAGAAGAGAGAATTTGACTGCAAGGTAGGGGGTTTTAAACTAATAACCTTTGGCTGCGCTGGTGCAAGTTATGGTTTTGTATTAAAATCTCACTTAAAATAAACAGAATCAAAGCAAAAAATCAATCCCTAAATTCCGATCCCCGCCTCTGCGGGGGGGGGGGGGGGATTTCATTTCGGGGGGAGGGGGTTTGAACTCCAACCCCCACCCTGGCTACGCCAATGATGTAGACACAAGATATGTATTGTCTGTAGCATCTCCAATGTAGAATTTGGCTATCGTGTTGGTCTACTAACAAAAGCGGTATTGTCGTATGTACACATAATAGGCCACACGTACTCGGACGTGATCGAAGAGGGGAAAATCTCATTTCCCGGAGAAATTGAAGATGGCTGCGAAGTCCGCTCTTCATTTGAAAAGCTTTTTAAACTAAAGGTTGGATGGCTGACAAGTCTTGTGGAATGCGCTCTGTTGTCTCGATGGTCCTGGGTTTGATCCTCGCCTACCACCAGAGACAACCGACCGGCTGGAGGTTTGGGCTAGGATGTAGTTATCTTCAATTCTGAAGGAACAACCAAAACATGAAAACAAACAAACAAGGCTGAGTCTCTTGGCGTCCGCTTTGGTTATACGTTTTGTTGTTGTTGTTTTTTTGGCTTATCTTTTTTTTTTCTTTGCTCTTAGCTATCCTCATTGCCTCGTTGCTTGAAAGTGCTGACACTTACGGCTTCGCATCATGTGGAGAGATCATGGGTCACTTTAATCCAGTCGTGAGTGTCGATTCGATATTCCTTGAGAGTTTCTCTTGTTATATCTAGGCAACATAGAAGTCTTTATATCTCTTGTGATATGTAGGCAACATAGAAGTTTTTATATCTCTTGTGATATCTGGCTAATGTAGGCAACATAGAAGTTTTTATATCTCTTGTGATATGTAGGCAACATAGAAGTTTTTATATCTCTTGTGATATGTAGGCAACATAGAAGTCTTTATATCTCTTGTGATATCTGGCTAATGTAGGCAATATAGAAGTCTTTATATCTCTTGTGATATGTAGGCAACATAGAAGTCTTTATATCTCTTGTGATATGTAGGCAACATAGAAGTTTGTATATATCTTGTGATATGTAGGCTAATGTAGACAACATAGAAGTCTTTATATCTCTTGTGATATCTGGATAATGTAGGCAACATAGAAGTCTTTATATCTCTTGTGATATGTAGACAACATAGAAGTCTTTATATCTCTTGTGATATGTAGACAACATAAAAGTCTTTATATCTCTTGTGATATGTAGACAACATAGAAGTCTTTATATCTCTTGTGATATGTAGACAACATAAAAGTCTTTATATCTCTTGTGATATGTAGACAACATAGAAGTCTTTATATCTCTTGTGATATGTAGACAACATAAAAGTCTTTATATCTCTTGTGATATGTAGACAACATAAAAGTCTTTATATATCTTGTGATATGTAGACAACATAAAAGTCTTTATATCTCTTGTGATATGTAGACAACATAAAAGTCTTTATATCTCTTGTGATATGTAGACAACATAAAAGTCTTTATATATCTTGTGATATGTAGACAACATAGAAGTCTTTATATCTCTTGTGATATGTAGACAACATAGAAGTCTTTATATATCTTGTGATATGTAGACAACATAAAAGTTCCATGTATACATATACATACGGTTGTGCAGGCTTCATTAGTTTGAGTGAAAAGGGAATGGGACGAAGTTTCATGAACAACAAAAAAAGACACGTATCCAAAATAAAAAGGTCTTGTTACTTTGTCACGTCTGTTACTTTGTCACGTCTGTTACTTTGTCACGTCTGTTACTTTGTCACGTCTGTTACTTTGTCACGTCTGTTATTTAATAACATTAGTAGAACTAGAATGTGGTGCATTGTTTCAAGTGTATAAATAGTGACTATAAACATGAGCATAAATTAGACAGTGAAGTTTAAAGATGTCTGTAATGTTTTTTTGTTTTATTTTTGTCCATATCAATAATAATTGCAACCGGAATTCCATTTGTCATCTCTCTCTCTTCGCAAACACAAACTCTCTCTCTTTACAAGCTTACACACTCTCTATGTCTCTCTTCACAAACACACACTCTCTCTCAGTCTCTCTCACTCTCTCTTCACAAATACACTCTCTCTGTCTTTCTTTTCACAAACACACAATCTCTCTGCCTCTCTCTTCACAAACACACACACTCTCTGTCTCTTTCTCTCTTTTCACAAACACACACACTCTCTCTCTCTCTCTTCACAAACACACACTCCCTCAATGTCTCTCTCTCTGTCTGTCTGTCTCTCCCTCTGTCTCTCTTCACAAACACACACTCCCTCAATGTCTCTCTCTCTCTGTCTGTCTCTCTCTCTCTCTCTGTCTGTCTGTCTCTCTCTCGAATCTGTCGTCATGCCTCTGTTTCTACATCCTTAACCACAGGAAATGTAAGCCTAGGCCAGGCCTACATCTACATCAAGAGCTCTGCAAGTTAGGGGTGACACTACTTGTGTTGTAATGATTGCGTTTCAATTTTTGCATAGAAAAAAAAAGGAAATTTAGATAATAGAAGAATTTTAAATAACTCAATAGAAATCTTGAATGATTGATAATACGGTGATCAGTTCTACGTTCATTCAAGTATTTTATATGTTTTCATAGTGCGTTTAAACACACAGATTTGAACAATCCATAATAAATCCATATAATATTTATTTGTGTTGCTTGCTATATAATGAGTCATTATCATATAAAAATAACTACGACTGGGACATCATTAATTCTTAAACATTGGCCTAATCCTTGATTGGGGATTTAGAAGAAGATAATTTAAATATGACATATCTATAAACATATCTATATACATTGTTTCCATTGTTTTGGGGGAAACTATTAGAAAAACTATCCAACATCAAATTTAGTTGTCATGTATGAAGTGGTCTACAATGCTGACTCAGGATAGAGGCGCAAACATGTTCTTGCTTGCCGTATGAAGAGAAAAAGGTGGATCGTATCATTTGGTATGTAGATAAACAGATTATAGTTCAGAAACTACTGACTTTCCTTTTAGAAAGAATTGACATGGTGGCATGTGTAGTGGAAGATGAGCCGCCAAACATCATATCACATCTTATCTCAACATTTCATTATCACATCTTATCTCAACATTTCATTATCACATCTTATCTCAACATTTCATTATCACATCTTATCTCAACATTTCATTATCACATCTTATCTCAACATTTCATTATCACATCTTATCTCAACATTTCATTATCACATCTTATCTCAACATTCCATTATCACATCTTATCTCAACATTCCATTATCTTATCTCAACATTTCATTATCACATCTTATCTCAACATTCCATTATCACATCTTATCTCAACATTCCATTATCACATCTTATCTCAACATTTCATTATCACATCTTATCTCAACATTTCATTATCACATCTTATCTCAACATTCCATTATCACATCTTATCTCAACATTTCATTATCACATCTTATCTCAACATTCCATTATCACAATTTATCTCAACATTTCATTATCACATCTTATCTCAACATTTCATTATCACATCTTATCTCAACATTTCATTATCACATCTTATCTCAACATTTCATTATCACATCTTATCTCAACATTTCATTATCACATCTTATCTCAACATTCCATTATCACATCTTATCTCAACATTTCATTATCACATCTTATCTCAACATTTCATTATCACATCTTATCTCAACATTCCATTATCACATCTTATCTCAACATTTCATTATCACATCTTATGTCAACATTTTATTATCACATCTTATCTCAACATTTCATTATTACATGTAGGCAACATAGAACCAAATAGGAAAGAGAATACATGGAAAGATTTATTACTATGTTGTTGTTTTTAATCAATCAGTAAAAGAATATAAAAATGTAGGTCCTATATATATGCAGACTGACAGAAAAAAAAACACTATTTCCTAAATAGATGTCTTTTTAACTCAAACTAAAATATATAAACTTACAGTAAACCAACAGTTCTATAAAGTATGTTTCATTTAGCCATGGTGTAGAGTACATGTCAAACACAACATTTTATTTACCTTGCACACAAATGTCACTCAAAGAAACCGTGAGTCTACAAATGAAGTTGAAGTAAGACAAAAAAAATGTAGAGATCGACACACATAAACACAATCTGCTGAAGTGGCTCTCGTTCACAATTGTACAAAAGTTTATATATATATATATATAAATAAACTTGACTGTGCACAGTGGAAAAGCACAGCCCGCTCGATAGTGTTTAACTTCCGCGTTGCTATTCTGTACTGGAAAGTTAAACAAACTTGGGTGTTAGAAGTGGTTGATACTCTCTTAAAGAACAGGATCATATCTGTAACACTTTATTATAGATAGATAGATTAGATAGATTAGATAGATTAGATAGATTAGATAGATTAGATAGATTAGATAGATTAGATAGATTAGATAGATTAGATAGATAGATAGATTAGATAGATAGATAAGATAGATCGATAGATAAATTAGATAGATAGATAAATTAGATAGCTAGATAAATTAGATAGCTAGATAGATTGGATAGATAGATTAGATAGATAGATAGATTAGAGAGATAGATTAGATAGATTAGATACATAGATAGATTAGATTAGATAAGATTAGATTAGATAGATAGATTAGATAGATAGATATATTAGATAGATAGGTAGGTAGGTAGGTAGGTAGGTAGATAGATAGATAGATAGATAGATAGATAGATAGATAGATAGATAGATAGATAGATAGATAGATAGATAGATAGACAGACAGAGAGAGAGAGAGAGAAAGAGGGACGGGACCAAAATATAAGTGCGTGTGTGTATGTATATGAGCGGGTCTTTTCAAATCAAGTCAAAAGTCTATGAAGGAGAAATTAAGAAGTGTTGGTTAAAACAAAATGAGGGTTTCAGTGAGCGGGCCGTGAAATGTCATTGTAGCAAATACACAAATTCACGGTCTAAAAAAGTATTTTAGGTTGATCGTTAAAATGCGGACCGTTTATTGAAAAAAAAAAGGGGGGGGGGTGTTCCTGTCAATAAAGAATATAAAGAAAGCCTGGGATCAAGGCTAATTCGATGTGATCACACTACAGCATATAGATCTAGATCTGTGTCTTCCTGCTAACACCCTTCAGACGCTCTCTAATCTCAAAATTTGTTGGCATTACATAGTAACGTAGATCTAAAGGAATTTGAATGTTTAAATACCCCGGTACGACGAATGACCACATAGATTTAATATTTAAGGATGAAGGATAAAAAAAGACAAAAAAATAAAAAGCTTATCATTGCTTCTTCAATTAGCCAATGTTCGAGTCAATAATAGCGGCCCAGCCTAGTCTACTGTCATAGGCCACGTGGAGCTTACCTCCTTGGTATTACGTTCCGGGCACTTGGTATTTATACAGTGTTTATGTAGGTAGGATATGGATACAACAGGAGCAGATAAAGTTTGGTAAGGAACGGGGAATGGAATTTGTTTTTTTTTTCTCTGTGCAGTGTATGCATTGAGACCTATAATATAAGCAGTGGCGTAGCTAGGAATTTTCCTTCATTTGATGGGCCGAGGGGGGAGGCTTGACCTTTTTCGGGCCCCCTGCATTTTGCGTAATATTTAATGTAAAAACAATTTCGAACACTTATTTGGGGCACTCTTAAGTGGGGGCCCGGGGGGATTTTCAAATCCTTTATCAGCCTATCTAGCACTAATAAGTAAGCGGTGATCATAAATAAACTTATAGAAAGGTTGTACAGACTTAAGACTTTACAATAATTTTTACAAAATAAGCAATCTTACTTTTTATTCTGTTATAAAACTCTATGTCTCAAACATGAGCTTATATTAAACACATAATAATGTGATTATTAGTGATGTCTTTGTTTACTAATGATGGTGAGAAGTAGACCCTATTAATGAACTAAGGATCACAAAATGAATGTGAATTGCTTATCAGATATTTTTAGAAGTAAATTGTATACACTGTAACTTTCATGCTTATGCATGCTCAGAGCTCTATGGTCCAATCTCTTTTGTGAAACAGTGAGGGTGGAGAAGGTTTTCCGTGCTGAATTTAGGCGCTCAGTTAACAACTTTGCTCGAGTCGGGTGACGAACATCAAGCTTCCTTGATGGGTAGACAAGCTCAAGCGTACTTAGCCTCTCGGCCACACATCCCACACTGAACATCATTCTAATGGTTAATAACTGCCAAGCATTACTTGCCTATAAAAGCACAAAAACAGGCGAAAGAAAGAATGAAACGGAAGAGAGAATTAGACTAGACCAGCAGTGGCCGAAAAGGTCGCCAGAAGAAAAGAAGCTGGTTAGATAAAGAGCCTAACCTGATGTGGACAGCATCTGACAGGATTGAATAAAACATCTTGATGGTACACAGTCAGCCCACACTCATCCCGCTTTTTCACTGAAGTAAGTTGTTGATTAGCCTTTGTGATTCTTCGGTCCAATGAAAGCAGCCGATATAGATTTGTTATAATTATGTCTATTTGGAAAGACTGTACAAAATTTAGAAGTGTCGCAAAAATGGGTCAAGAGCTCTTTCACTCCTTTTTGAGAATTAGAGTCAAATAAAGATGTTAGAGTAGTCCAACTTGAATAGAATACTTCACTCTTCCAGGGATACAATAGACATACATTTAGAAAACCCTGCTGGATGCAAATAAAAACAAAGGACGTTTGGGTCACGAGGCCTTCATGAGCTGTAAAATAGAAGACAAAACATCCTTCATTTTTACATTGGTCAAGCCCAGCTTTTTGTAGGCAATTCATGACTTATTGTTTTGTTTTGTTATACAGTCGTTCATCCCTTTGAGTAAGGATAATGTTTTTATAGGCTTATACCAGAAACTAATATAGCGAGGTGGTGCCTTATAATTATTAATAATAAAAAGAATGAACAAACGGTCCTCTGAAAAACACAACTTAGTCTATATAGACCTAAGTTTTAGTAACAGAAATTCGTTATTTTTATAGTCACAAATGTTACATATGAGTACAGAGTCATAGCTGACAAAGAGGACACGGACTCACTTGCCTATGTTATAGACGTCCACAAAACATCCTGAATTGTCTGAGAGGCCACTTGTAAACCTACCATAACAACCTTGGTTCACAGATCCGTTAAGTCACGAGAAACACTCTTTAATCAAATTATTTACTATATAAACTTAAAAGCTACCAAGCTATGGTAAATTTATGTATTATTAGAAAACTAACAACCTATATAACACCAATACTTGCCTAGGTAAAAGAAACAACATTACAGTGCTTTCTTTGGCCTAGGGATATGACATTGTAGATGTAACCTGTTGTTTATTTTACAAGGTGGAGCGCTATAAAACCTCTAAAGTCTGTCTTTAAAGAGAAACACGAGAAAGAATTTGAATAAAGTGAGCTTGTTTGAATTAGATCAGACTTGGCTAATTCAGGTCATCTATTTTTAGCTGCCCATTACCTATCACCAAGTCAATTAAACTAAGCAGGAACATTACAAGAATTTCCAGCAGTTTACAGCAGAAGTTATTTAAAGAATAAAATTTAAAAATAAAAATAGAATAATTCTCAATTCACTATGATCCGAATACTTGTGTTCATGTAAGGATAGGTATATTTGGGCTTTGTGGATCTTCAAGGCTATGTACTTTACAGAGGCATAGCTAGCAATGTGCGGGTGGTGCATATATACAGGGCCGCCGCTACCTATTGCGCAATAGATCGCAGGCGGCCGAATGTAGGGGGCGGCCAAATTGTTATTCCAAGGTTACCTTTCTTTATAAATTTTTAGTTTGATGAAAAAAAAAGATAACTCAAATATTTTCATTTTTTAAATAAATTATAATTATTTCATTATCCTTTAAAAACTATTTAAAAAACAAACAAACGATATTCGTACTTAAGAAGCTATTTTGGAAACTTAATAAGAAAAAATGGAGCGTCGCGCGAGGGATTCCCACGGGTTTTTCCATATGCGCCTAATCATTTCTGACCTTGAATTTTCGCGAGTTGTTTGTAATATTCTTTTTAAATGACACTTACAGCTGCCGATCAGTCTACTTACTACATATAAATATTGTTGTTTAGTCGAATACCCCGCCCTGTAAGTAGATTTAGTTATTAAAATCTCAATGTTTAAAACATTTTCACTTTTATGTTAATGACTGTTAGTTAAGCGTAGAATATTTTGGGGTCATTATCGATGTAGATTTACATTAAGTTTAGGCTACTAGCTGTTTTGGAGCAACAAGCCAACGACAGTCCAACAAAAAAGGGGGGCGAAAAAAAATGTTTTATTTTCTTTGTAGTTAGGCCTATTAATCCACGTCTGAATATTACCAATGTTTTCAAATTAAAATATTTTAAGTAAGAGACCTCGCTTCATCTTCTAAGACCTTGTCAAATGTAGACCGTTTTCCCGAGAGGCGAATGCAGAAATATGGGTTAAAACGTTTGAAGAAAACATTTCAAAACGTGATCCTTCTGGATTTTCTTTTCTGAGATTGGTTGAATTTCTTCTGTCTATTGCACTTCATTATAGTGACGATTTTTGTATGAAAAAAGGTCCATGATAGAGACGTCTTACGTAGCACAAAGATGATCTTAAAAAAGATCACGCCCATTACAGACGCCCGTGTGCAAGAATGTCCCTGGAATAATAGGCCTACTATTGACCAGGGCTACCTCTTTATTATAAGATGAATATTGCGTTTTAAAAGAAAACTCATTAATGTTGATCTTTTTTATATTCTTTCTTCTTATTACGAGAAGAAGGCGTTGTAAACGCTAGGAGAAAGAATTTCTGAAGTTGAAAATGCTAGAATACGGTGAGCGCCATGACCCGGACACGAAATCATACCTTTTGCCGACTTGAGCGGAAATCTGCCTAATGTTCAATTCTATCTCCAGAAAGAACTTTTAATACGCTTAAAAATTATGCAGGCAATACTTTTTCCAAAAACAACAAAACAAAACAAAAAAAACAACGGACTCATTTTAGTAAAATTTCATTGTGTAATTTTGGATTCTAAGCACATATTTAAAATATTTTTTTTCTCATGTGTATGCCCCTGTAATTGACCAGAGGAACGGTTTTGATTTGAAGCACCAGTACGGAGTTGTAAGTCACTCACAAAAGACATTGCACAGAGCTCCTTTGATTTAAACACTAGAACAGCACAAGCAAAATATATTTTTAAAAATCCTTAAAAAAAAAAAGGAAACGCTTATCTAAGAGAAAGAACTTTGTACGTACAACTATACCTCTCAATAATGTAGAAGTTATTTCTCTTATTTGATGTCAAACAAAAATGATTACCAATGTTTAATTCACCAAATGGTTAATTTTTAATGATTCCTCTTATGTTGTTTCAACTTAATCCGAGAATGGGTGTGAAATAATGTGCTAAATTATCTAGGGGGGCAAAACCCTACGTATTTAGCCATATTATTGAATACTGAAAGATTAATTTCCCTTGTTGGTATCAAACAAAATAACTAATTACTAGTAATTAATTGACTAATTAGCTTTTTTTTATTCATGTCTTGTCTAGCTAGTAAATAATTGCGCAAAAGTTCAACTTGATCCGAAATTGGGTGTGGGAGAGATGAAATATATATAAACTATTTTTACAGAGTGAGTTGATATTAACTTGGTTAACAAAAAATATTTTTCGTTAGTATTGCATAGTAAAAAGTAGACCCCCCGACTTAAATTATATTGCATTTTTGCAAATTCATAAATTCCACTTTTAGCGGTCCCCGAAAGGGGAAAAGAAGATATTAGTTTTGTGCGAAATGTCTGTCCGTCTGTCCCGTTTAGATCTCGTAAACAAGAAAAGATATTGAAAATCCGACATCACAATATTTTAGACCATTTAAAGTTCTGATGCAACGGCTACTTTTTTTTTTCTGAAAGCGAAAAATCTAATTTTTAAAATCAGTTATGCAAGCAGTTTTTTAAAGAGAAAAAGCTAATTATATGCATTATAACTTAGACCTAAATTAAAACGAATAGTAATCTTGTAAAAATCATTTTCGATAAAAGTTTTAATAATTTTCTCTACTATTGAGCATTCGAATAAGAGATTGAGCCTTTTCAAAACAATTACATCAATTTTAAGACTTCAGTTAGGCCAGGAGAGGCGCGGTAGCTGAGCGGTAAATCGCTTGGCTTCCGAATCGGGGGCTCCGGGTTCGAATCCTGGTGAAGACTGGGATTTTCAACTTCAGAATCCTTAGGCGCCTCTGAGTCCACCCAGCTCCAATGGGTACCTGATATTAGTTGGGGAAAAGTAAAGGCGGTTGGTCGTTGTGCTGGCTACATGACACCCTCGTTAACCGTAGGCCACAAAAACAGATGAACTTTACATCATCTGCCCTATAGACCACAAGGTCTGAAAGGGGAACTAGTTATCCCAGGCTCACATCTAACTTTGCATTCACTTGCACCTATCCTTTTATCTGCTAAGCGTTGGGGCACTACTCAAGATCTGTCAACCTTCTTTCTCCATTCTTATCTCTTATTTGTCTTTGATATAATTTCATTCGGATGTTCTTTCTGAAAATATTGAAGCCTGCCTGGGTGGACCACTTTAGGGACCGATTTTGAGTTTGTGCTTGTTTCCACACAAACTGTCTTTGTAATCTTGTTTAAACTAATTTCTAACTGTAGTGAGTCGAAGAATGAAAAAATAATTTAAAGCTACATTGTAAGTTATAGAGATTAATCTTTTTATATAGATAAAATTCAAATTTAGTCCAATTTAAAAAACAAACAATTAATATGTATTACTGTTGTTTTTTGCTGGTCTATCATTCGTTTTTACGGATATTGTTTCATATTGGAATTTGTTGTTCTATTAAGTATTCCTTCAAATATTGATTAATATCCTTGAGTATCACAGTAAACATTTTCGCGAAGAGCAGTTTCTCGTGTATTTCTTGATCCTTCGCGTCTGGCTCACATATTCGGTCCGTGGAACTGTTTTCATTAACAGAAGAAGGGGCGAAGGCGAATCACTGATCTAGCCAGACATTTTGACACCAAAATCCTGCTTATGTGTACTGGAAGTTTTGATATAAACTCTGTAAATGAAAACAAACTTTTGATTTACAACCAACACAAAGCTGGCCAATTTACTTCCTACTTAAAGTGAATGGCTTTCTAAGTGTGCTCCAATCACTCATGTCTTAGTATTGCCATTGGGTTCATGGAGAGGTTTTGTTTCGACTAAATAAATACTACATTTAACTTAAATAAAAAATATACGTGTCTATATACCCCTAACGAAAAATAGTTTATTTGTAAGTGGACAGGTCTCTGCTTTATTTGCAGTTTTAGGGTTTGGTCTGAACACGTTTCATAACTTTCTTTTTAGATATAGATGATATTACGCCAATCACTTCCATTACATATGTTTGTGCACAATATGTATCTTTAATGCCCCTCTCATAGAAGTACCTATTGGTTATTGACTTCTTTATTATACTAGAGGATAAATAGCCCACACCGAGTGCAAGAAATCAAGTCAATATCCCCTTGTTCCATCCTATCTGCTGTAATATTTTTGTTCTCCTGAGATGATCTTACTCTGAGAAAAAGGCGATGTAAACACAAGGAGAAAGAATTTCTGAAGCTCAGAACAAAGAAAAACGCTTGGTGCCGGACCTCGCAGGGGAAATTACAGTGCTCCTCCAGACCCACTTGCTGAATGACGGGGAAACCGCTGCATCTCCAAACCATAGCACAGACTAAATTTTGACTAAGGAACAAATTCGTTAATTTAGACATGATCTTATTCCTTATAGGGAGTTCTGAAGCTAAAAGGGAAAATTGGAAGGTGCGCATTGATCTAAGTTCACCCAAGAGAAGGTATGTGAAACATGACTATGTAGTAATTAGAGATATTACACAACACCAAGAGAAGGTATGTGAAACACGACTGTATGTAGTAATTAGAGATATTACACAACACCAAGAGAAGGTATGTGAAACATGACTATGTAGTAATTAGAGATATTACACAACACCAAGAGAAGGTATGTGAAACATGACTGTATGTAGTAATTAGAGATATTACACAACACCAAGAGAAGGTATGTGAAACATGACTGTATGTAGTAATTAGAGATATTACACAACACCAAGAGAAGGTATGTGAAACACGACTGTTTGTAGTAATTAGAGATATTACACAACACCAAGAGAAGGTATGTGAAACACGACTGTATGTAGTAATTAGAGATATTACACAACACCAAGAGAAGGTATGTGAAACACGACTGTATGTAGTAATTAGAGATATTACACAACACCAAGAGAAGGTATGTGAAACACGACTGTATGTAGTAATTAGAGATATTACACAACACCAAGAGAAGGTATGTGAAACACGACTGTTTGTAGTAATTAGAGATATTACACAACACCAAGAGAAGGTATGTGAAACATGACTATGTAGTAATTAGAGATATTACATAACACCAAGAGAAGGTATGTGAAACATGGCTATGTAGTAATTAGAGATATTACATAACACCAAGAGAAGGTATGTGAAACACGACTGTATGTAGTAATTAGAGATATTACACAACACCAAGGCTTATAAATGGAGTGACTTTGGTGTTATTTGGTTTTCAATTACAAAAATCAGAATCTTGATCTGTTGTGATTCAACCTAAATAAAGACAACTAAAAATAATTTTTAAAAAAAACCTGAACTGTTAACCAGAAACATTTGTTTAATGTACATGTACACAACTCAATAACTTAATGTAAAGGAAAAAAACAACAAAACTTTCACACACATTTACACCCACACACTTGGTGGCTATTTTGGAAAACATGCACACACTTCTAAACCATTCTAAACTTGATCCAAACACTATCAAGAATTGGTGGGCAAAGTTCGTTTCAGGTACCACAAAGATGATATTGAATCACAATGTTCCTGCAAAGAAATCAAAATGAACTCTTTCAACCTTAAACATATGAAAATCAATTGGGCATTTGGAGTAGGTATTTATTCAAATGTAAAAGAATCTTAATCTTATTATAATTAAAACTGCTGAGTTTGATAAGTCAAGGAAAAAACCAAAGCAACTCAAAAAAAAAAAAAGCTGCTTATCAAGCTGATGTATTCTTAATTTACCAATGAAGTCAATGTTCAATCAAGCAACTAGTAAAAGAGATTGTGCTCATCTTCAACTGTTGGTATTGGACTCAAGCCTGCCATGGATAAGAGCCTCATGTTGAGAACTACAAGTGTGAACTCTTACAGTAAAGTACAGTAAAAGTACCAAACATGTTTTTTACTAGACTAATTTATATTCCTTTTTTTTTTCACATTCAATAAAATGTTAATCATAACTAAGGACTTTGAATATAGATCAAAACTTAAGACTTTGAAATGTACATCGTAATATATCTATAGTGGATGTAGTAATAAATATGTTCACTTTTTATTTTCTTGAAATATTGGTGTTTCATCATTATGGTTCCAAATTCAATTAGTGATTTGACTGAAGAATCATAACACATTTTCAAACTCATTGCATTACACTATAATAAGCACACATTTTTTGGGCATCATGGTGTCTTTGTTGGTCTGCACACAAAAGGTTGCCGCCTTGTGTATTGCCAATTTACAAGTTTGTCCCCCCTGGTTTAACATTAAACTAGATTCTCTGAGAAAAGTTTTAAACTTGAGGGAATAAAAGTGAGACATCAATCAACAACTGGATGGTGTTTAAATATGAATTGTTCTAGTTTCATCAAACTCTTAGCAAGAAAAGGGAGTCCCAATGCTAATTCAGAGCATTTTAAAAGACCACACACTGTTCCTAATTTAATAGCATATCCCATGCCAAAAATGACTTTCAACAGAATATGTTGGTCAGTGATTTTTTTTATTAGAATAATTTTTTTTTCTTTAATAAAATCAAAACAACACTGTCTAATACAGTAACAATTGTAGGCCAGGCTTTCAACAATAATTGTCTGCATTGAATGAAACAACCGAAACATTGAACACTAAGAAAGGAATATAGAGCTAGCACTAATAGGTGACAGTTTTATTAGTTGGATCAAAAGTTCAGATAAAAATTGGTGACATCATTACCTGAAATATTTATGTCTGAAAACATATTATTCTTTTTGCTTGCTTATGGATTGTTTATTTAATGCATTAGTAACAATAAGGTTTAATTAAAGTTAGACACTGAATTTTTATCAAACTTTTAATTGACCAAAAATTATTGACTTTGGCCCTATACAAGTTAGGTGGCCCACCCAGCTGTAGTTCAATAGACATTGTATTATGCTGCTCAACTGTTCCTAAATGTTGCAGTTTAAAGTCCAACTTAAGATACAATTTAAAACTAAACTTACTTTAAGGAATCTGCGCACATCTGCATCAGACAGGTCAATACCTGATTCTTTAGCTTTTGTTTTAAACTGTACACTTCGAATCTTTGAATATTCTTCAAACATGCTAAATAAAATTCTTTTCAACTAGAAAAAAGAAGAAAAATTATAAAAAAGAAAGAAAAAAAAGGGGGAAAAAATGTAAGACTTAATATTTTGTCCTGACTTGATTTAATGACTTACATGATTTGTTGCATCATTTCCCGAGTACATTGCATACATTGGCTCTGGTTTTCTATTAGGTGGCCACTAAAAAAATATTGATATAAGTGAAATTTTAAAACTTGAAATATATGTTATTTTCATGCATAAGTATTTATTTTTTAAAAAGTACAATCAATGTTCTTTGTCGGACAAATGTTTATGAAAACAGCAGTTATAAGAAACTAATATTCTTAAAGCAAGACTTTTT
>JAZGLO010000760.1:0-11501 GCA_036873155.1 Biomphalaria sudanica | reverse complement strand
TCCAATGCTTTTAGATCTATTTATACAAAGCTCATCTGGGCGCATCCATTGTCTTACGAGACAGAAGGAGCTAATATATATATATATATATATATATACAATAATACATATAAACATATAACTGTATCGTAGATCTGGACTACGTAGATCTGTTACATTTATATGTGTATTTATGTTTATGTATGTTGTGTGTCTGTTTGTTTGTTTTCATGTAGTCTCCCTTGTTCTACTGTTTAGTATGTTCACGTGTTCACGGTTTACTCTTAAGTGTGTCAGTAGTGTGTATTCACTGTGTATTAGTCTCTGCTGGTTGGTCTCTCCTTGTTTCACGTTAATAAAAAATGGAGTGTAACTTTTAAACATCAATATTGTTAGTGTATTGTGATAATATAACATGGTGGCAGCTTTCTAAAAGTTCTAAAATGGAAACTGTTAGTTAAACTAACTTTAAACCAAGAATTAACCCTCCACCTCCTTTAAATGTGAAGAAAGGGTGTGAGGAATGGAAGCTTTTCAAGCAAATGTGGCTGAACTATTGCACTATCGAGAGAATAAACGATATAGATGAAGAGTATGCCAAAGCACTGTTCTTGCACACTATCGGCCCAGAGGCGTTGGCAGTATACAACAGTATCACCTTTAAACCAAAGCATAATGTTCAAGACATAATATGTGCATTTGATGAGCACTTCATTGGTTTAAAAAATGAAACTTATGAAAGATATGTTTTCAACAACAGACAGCAGAAGCCACAAGAAACCGTCGAGGATTACTTACTAGCTCTACGCACACTCGCTAAAACCTGCAATTTTTGCGACCATATGGAAGAGTCATTAATAAGAGACCGAATGGTTGTTGGCATCAGAGACACAAGGACAAAGAAAGAACTCTTACAAGAACATAGCCTAACACTCAAGACTTGTATAGAAATCTGCAAGGCAAATGAAGCTGCTGACTTGCAACTACAGGAACTAGAGACAGGTACATCTGATGCCTCACCACCTCAGGAGGAGGCGTTCGCTCTTTCGTCTCGCAAAAATATTCTACAACAAAATGCTGCTCATAAACAGCGCAAATGTAAATTTTGTGGACAAAACCACCCATTTAAAAAGGAACTGTGTCCTGCGTGGGGTAAAATATGTAATATCTGTAAACAAAAAAATCATTTCGGCATTCAATGCAACCAAAAGAAACTGCAATGTGTACAGGAGGACAGTGATGATTGTTATTCGTTATCTTCTAATGATGAGGCTGTGCTTGCTGTACAAGGTGGACCAAACAATAAAATCATAAAAGCTGAAATGATCATAGCTGGTGAGAAGATTGTGTGTCAGATTGACTCGGGTGCCAGCGTTAATGTCATCCCTGCACAAATCTGTCCCACTTAAAGCAAGCTACGTGTGTATGACGGTATCACACTCATACCTATTTGAAAGGTACAACTCGTAGTACAAAATCCAAGGACCAACAAGAGATATCGTGTTGATTTCGTGGTTGTGAGAGATGACTTAACTCCCCTGTTAGGGAAGAAAACGTCAGAAAAAATGTGACTAATTACAATTAACTATCATACTTTTGAAAGTGTTGACAAGGTTGAAAGTGTTGATAAGGTTGAAAGTGTTGATAAGATTCTACCAAGGTTATCGACAAAAATATTAGAACAGTTCTCTGATGTATTTGATGATCAGCAGGGTGAATTACCTGGTGTTGTACACTTAGAAGTGAATCCTGACATAACACTGCTAACAGAAAAAGGAATCATTGAGCCTGTTGATAAACCTACTGACTGGGTCAGTCGAATGTTGATTGCAACTAAAAAATCTTGAAAACTCCGTATCTGTTTAGATCCTCGTCCTCTCAACAAGGCACTTAAAAGAGAACGTTTTCCCCTTCCAGTAATGGAAGACTTGCTTCCTAGATTATCGAATGCAAAAGTGTTTTCAAAACTGGACCTTGCAAATGCATATTGGCATGTGCATCTGGATGAAGCATCGAGTTTGCTAACAACTTTTCAGACACCCTTTGGACGTTACAAGTGGAGAAAATTACCATTTGGAACATCTGTGAGCTCAGAACTGTTTCAGAAACATTTAAATGCTGCTCTTGAAGGTCTTAATGGTGTGATTGGTGTAGCTGATGATATTATAGTTTATGGTTCCGGAGACACATGGGAAACAGCTTCCCATGACCATGACAAGAATATTGCAGCATTATTTGAGAGATGTCGCTCTGTGGGAATTAAACTGAACAAAGAAAAAGCTGAGATTAAAATGAAAGAAATTACATTTCTGGGACATCTAATTACAAGTGATGGTTTAAAGATTGATCCTGAAAAGGTAAAGGCTGTTGAAAGAAATGAACAAACCAACAAACGTTGAGGAAGTTCGGCGCTTTTGTGGGTTTGTGAACTATCTTGCTAAATTCCTACCCAAACTATCCGACGTCATTGAATCAATTCGGCAGCTACTTCATACAGATATCCCTTGGTCATGGTCGAGAAAACCAGACAGTGCATTCTGTGACATACAATCTATGGTGACTCAAGCTCCTGTACTAGCATTCTACAATCCACTTAAAGAATTGGCCATACAGTGTGATTCTAGCCAAAATGGTCTTGGCGCTGTCTTAATGCAGGAAAGTAAACCCATAGCTTACGCAAGTCGATCTTTGACTGATACTGAAACTAGATACGCACAGATCGAGAAAGAAATGCTAGCAATTGTATTTGCACTGGATAAGTTCCACCAATACACATTTGGTCGACATATAACCATTGAAAGTGACCACAAACCTCTTGAAGCAATAATGGCTAAACCTCTCTCAGCTGCTCCTCGAAGATTGCAGGGAATGATGTTGCGCATACAAAACTATGACATAACTGTAATTTATAAAAAGGGAAAAGAAATGTATCTTGCCGATGCACTTTCAAGAGCTCATATCAAGTCATCAGCAAACAGTCAAGGGGAGTTTGAGCTCATAAATATGGCCAGTTTTCTAGCTATTGGAGAAGAAAGACTACAGAAACTAAAGGAAGAAACCGAGAAAGATAGGACGCTTCAAAAACTTCTAATCACAATTAATCAAGGTTGGCCAGAAGGCAAGCATCTTCTACCATATCAGCTAACGCCTTATTATTATTTCAGAGGCGAAATGTCAGTTCAAGAGGGGCTTATATTCAAAGGTGAAAGAGTAGTAGTTCCCAAGTCACTACGATTAGAAATGAAAAGAGAAGTTCATTCTACACACTCATGCATTGAAGGATGTCTAAAAAGAGCTCGTGAGAGTTTATTATGGCCAGGAATGACCGGTGACATAAAGCATTATATTTCAACTTGTGAAATATGTCAAGCTTTTCAACCCAATCAACAGAAAGAGACTTTAATGAATCATGAAGTTCCCACACACCCCTGGGAAAGGGTTGGTGTTAATCTTTGCCGTCAAGTGTGAATAGATCATCTTGTGTGTGTGGACTACTACAGTAACTTCTGCGAAGTTGATCGTGTAGAGAACACTAGTTCAGAAACTGTCATAAGAAAACTTAAAGCCCATTTCGCTAGATATGGCATCCCATCCACAGTGGTCTCTGACAATGGACCTCAGCTATCTTCGGACAGCTTCGCAAAATTCGCCAACGATTGGAGTTTCAACCATTTGACAAGCAGTCCCCACTATCCCAGATCAAATAGGAAAGCTGAATCAGCCGTGAAAACTGTAAAGACATTATTTCTTAAAAATAAAGATCAGTTCATGGCTTTACTTAATCATAGAAGCACCCCGAATAAAACTGGTACTAGCCCATCACAGGCATTCTTTAATAGAAGAATCAGAACCTTGCTTCCTATAGCTAAAAGCCTGTTGAAACCTCAAGTTCTGGATCCTCAGAAACATAGAAAAGCGCTGAAAGAAAACCAGAGGAGATCAGCGTTTTACTACAACTACCACGTCAAATCCACAAGAACTAGTGACTATGTATATGACTAACCTCAAACACCGGAGGATGTTACATTTATATGTGTATTTATGTTTATGTATGTTGTGTGTGTGTTTGTTTGTTTTCATGTAGTCTCCCTTGTTCTACTGTTCAGTATGTTCACGTGTTCACGGTTTACTCTTAAGTGTATCAGTAGTGTGTATTCACTGTGTATAAGTCTCTGCTGGTTGTTCTCTCCTTGTTTCACGTTAATAAAAAATGGAGTGTAACTTTTAAACATCAATATTGTTAGTGTATTGTGATAATATAACAGCCGTCACTAAGCCTAACAGCTAATGTAAGAATGAAGCGGATTGGTTATGTTTCCTTTTCAGTATTGTTGAAGGAAGTGACGTATGAACTAGCTTAAAACAAAATCTCAAAGAATCCCGGTTTTTTTTTTAGATGTCAAGAATTTACTGACTAATTTATTAAATATAAATGTTTCTAAGCATTTAAATACAAAATGATAAAATGTTTACTATATCAACTTTTCACGCAGAATTTAAATATGTCGATAACTCAAATTTGAAAAACCTTCGGAGTTTCACTTTAAGTCATTAGAACTAGGTCTTCAAATATTTCAGCTGAAGTACTTTCATTAATCTATCGCACCCCCCCCCCCCCGACCTCCCCTACCGGGGGGGGGGGGGCGGACGAATTTTAGTAAAGAAATCACATAATCTGTATACGAATTTATTAGTTATGTTTAATAATATTTACTAATTATTTAATTTTCAACCTATTTTTAGATTATTTCGCTCCCCCCCCCCCTCTAGATAGGTGGATTGTAGCTACTTTTTTAAATTTTAAATGCAAAATCTGTCAACTTTCCATTGATTGAGCGCCATCTGTACCCATGTCAATACATTCCTGCCAATCTCTGGATTTGAAGCTAAAAACATTTTTCTGTCGTATGTTTATGTTGATGAAGCACACATGAGTAAATGTTAGGCACTTGGTTAGCATAGCGGCGCATCATAGTTGACGGACTTTAGTAGACGCGACATTTAGTGAAGTCACAGTAAGGTTTGGCTTGTTGGTTTTAATATGATTTAGTTGGTATTAAGACTTCAACTGCAGTGTGAAAACATCGAATTACTGACAATTTTCTGCTATAATTTGTCGACCAACTATGTGTTCTGAAGTAGATATTCAAAAGAAGATTTCTACTGATCAAGTCCCAGAAGTTTTAACGTGACTCTTCTGTGGCCTTTACGTACTAAACATTGCTCTAGTTTTCAAAGGTCTGAACGTAGTTCTTTATATGTGATAGTGCTGGTCTACTATATCGTACATAGAATAAGCTTCACCGTTTAGGGCAATGAATCTAAAACTCAAGCTATGCATTTATGACATTTACATTTTCAGTTTAAACCTTTGTAATCTAGCAAAGTTTTTTTACGAATCACTTTACAAAAATAAATATTAGTCCAAAGAAATTAATATATGTCCACAGGTATTTCTCTAAAGACATTTTAGGACACCAGGGCTTAAATATTTAGATTAAAAGTAAGCTATTCAAGTTTTGTCTAGTAAAATCAACAACTGATCAATTGGTCATAGATAACATCATTTATAAAGATTTTTCGAAATGTCTAATTTTCTTTAGAAGTTTCTAAATAGCATTCAAACTGTCTACAAGTATGTAACACATAGTAGAAACGTTAAGGAGGGAGAAAGGTAAAAACCCCCCGAACTATTTGAGGGGATGTCTTTTCTTTACGTTGATATTCTATGCTACTAAAGGGATTTTTTAAAACAAAAAGCATCATACCTGACCAGGGATATGATAAAAAGACAGCAACCTATATCCTTTATCGTACTGTTGAGACAACAGTGGATAGTAGGTGTCCACATCGCTGGTGACAAGTTGTGTGCTCCTGAGAGAAACCTTAGCTGATAAGGTGACGCCCACGTTGATGAAGTCGTACTCCGCCTTCGGCCCTGAATACAAGGGCCCCGTGTCTATGTCCTCCAAGGCAGGCGAGACAGGAGTAGGGTTTGAATAACAACAGCCCATGATAATTATGTTTTCATTGCATGAAGCTCTATAAAATTTACTTAAATGAATTTAGCCTCTTTCCTTCGCACAATAAATCGATATCACAACAAATAAACAAATAGTAGTTCAATAGATTCAGTACCGATTTTTTTCTTTTAAATACTGAGTCTTAAAAAAATGAAAGAATACATCTCTCTGTTGCAGCTGGCCATGAAAGTGTAACTATTGCCATCAATTGTTTAAAAGTAGACTTTAGTTTGAACTAAATATATCAGTCGACTACGTTCACATCTCTACTAGACACACAATGTTCAGAGTGTCAACGACATGTACAACGGAGAGGAAAAAAAAAAGTCCAAATATCTTGGCAGATGAAGTGTATTTTTTATTAAAGCACACACGCACACAGTACATAATAAAGATGAAACAGACAAGGATCACACTGTTTGATATAATCTGAAGAGTTGAACCGCAAATCGTACAAATATATCTAGGAGTTGAAGCTTATAACATTGAAGAGTTCCCCAGGACGACTTTTGTAAACTCAAGTTGACTAGAGAGTCACTAGCTCTGGTTGCTATGTCGCGTCAATAAAACGTCACCACGCGAAATCGATTTTTTTTTTTACCTTTTTTTAAAGTCTATGTGTGTCAATGTGTTGCCTAATACTGCGTCAGTGGCTTAATGAATGTATGCGTGGGAAACCTTTTTTGTGTAAGGTGTAAAACTAAATATTATAAAGGAGAAAAAAAGAGCGCATCCTGTTTGCTTAACCAGTATTTTAGTCACTTTAAAATAAGTTTTCGTTGCAAACTGAATGGTAGCCCAGGACATGTCATCTATCCTCCAAACCAAGGCAAGATACGCTCCTACAAGAGGGTAGCTTAATAAATATGCTCATATTTAGTCATTGTTAAAAATGAAATTAAAAAAAATATTGACACTTCGGCATGTCGCTAGGTTATTGCGACTGGAACTATCATTTAACAAGGACTTAAAAAGAAAAAAAATTGAAGACTAAAAATGTGAACTTGGAGCTGTAGAGGAGTATAGGGGCCTGTGTGGAGGACGCGCGTAAAACTCTCACAAAAAAATGGATATCGAGATCTAATAGTCGCCACCGTTCTAAGCAAATTAACTTTTGATTTAGCTCTAAGTGTCATGTCTCCTTTTATACACATTTCTAAACCTCTAAATGTTATCGTTTTTTTTTTTTTTTTTTTTTTTTTATATATATTTTTTTATTTATTTTTTTTAATTTTTTTATAAAAAAAGGAAACCTCAGAATGTGCGCTATTCAATTTTAGCTTTATCATCATAGGAATGCGTGAAATTGAACTATGACTTCGGCTGAAATGTTGCCATTTTGTTTGTTGTAAACTTGTAGGGAACGTCAAAGTGGTGTCCATATTAAATTCAATTGTAATTGATAATCACTTAACTAAGAAGTGCACAGTCACTTAACTCGACCTCCACAATACGAGCCGTAGTCGTCTTTCGACGGAAGGAGCCAATGGACAGTCAACTCAAATACCTGATGAGCCGTCGTCAATAAGAGACTTTGTAGCCAAGCTTAAACATGGGAGTTGTCTATATTGTTTCTCTAAATAAATTGCTTTTTTTTTATTAAAAGCTAATGCTTATCCAGTAGACCTGGCGAGTATCTACGAATTTAAATCTTATCTTCTTATCTTATATAATACAGACGTTACTTCAAAAAAAAGAAGATGATTACGTCCTACGCGTCATGCATTTAGGCATGCATATTAACCAATGACTTAAATTCTGCCAAGTCACTGGTTTTCCTGGCTAGCTCAGGCAACTCATTTCATGCTCTAATAGGGCTTGGGAAGAAGGAGCATTTGTACAAATTTGTCCTAGCAAATCGATCAAGGAATGTGCCTTTATCTTTGTGTCTGAGTATTTTATTAAATTTTGGTTCAGTGTTTTATGTATAATTGCTACTTTACTTTTGAGTCTTCTGTCCTGAAGGCTTTCTAAATTTAGTGATTTTACTAAAGGTGTTACTCTAGTCAAATGTGAATATTCATTTGTTATGAATCTCAATGTTCTATTTTGTGTCTGCCTCTAACACTGTAGGCCTTTTTTTGGTTACAAAACATACGTAAGTACTGTACTATTGGCCTTTTAAGTACATAAGCTCGAAGTGTTCTCCACTTTCCGGATCTGATACGTCCACAAAACGCTATGTAAAAGACGTCTGTTCTTTGTGGCTTACACAAGCGTGCAGTCAAGGATAACAGGAAAATATGCCATCACCATAAGATCGTTTTGGATACTATATCTGAGGAACTGGTCGTGACCCGTAATTAGTCGAAGATATTATATTCTTGCATAGTTGTGTCGATTTTACCAACGCATAAAGTTTCTCTGTTCTCTCACAAAACTTGCTAAGAATGTGTGCCAACGAATTTTTTTTTTCTTTTTCTAATTTGTTCTAGCATCAAGTTATCCATTGCGCTATCATTAGACATTATCAGACATTAATTAGACATTAATCCAACCAAGCTGACACATACTTATAAGTAGGGTTGGCTGCCTTACCGTGCGGTATGCTCGCACAGTTGATTGTTGTTCGGTCATCTCTTTGAGCCCGGATTCATACGCTGCCCGCTACCGCCCCCCGTCGTCCTGCTGGAGATTTAGTCTAGGAAGTAGATTATCTTCAACTCTGAAGGAACATCTGAAACATTGAAAACATTTGACAAACATTTTAACGTGAAACCTCGTGCTGCTGAATTGTATTACCAAGATGTTTCCAGTCGCAGCAGCTTTCGTTTGCTAATTGGCCTACAGTAATTATCGAGACAAACAACTTACTAGAAAACAAAACGTCTGTCTTTAGTCTTTAATATAAGAACAAAGTGTACGACAGGACCTACAGTGGTCCAATGACTTTCGCAGATCCGACTTTCTAATGAAAAAAAATACATCCGATTTTGTTTGTTTTTATTTACGAAATAATCAATTTATATTGATGCATTCGGCTACGTGTTTTTAATTAAGCCAAGGTGAACTGTTAAACAATGATAGCCGCTTCGAATGTACAGGTCATGAGATGCTGTCTTTATCAAACTGAACTGTATTTCCTAATAAAAAATGTGTTAAGAGCTTACATAGAACATGGTATAACATAGATTACATGGTAATTGGTATCAAATAGATTGCATGGTAATTGTTATCATATAGATTACATGGTAATTGGTATCACATAGATTACATGGTAATTGGTATCACATAGATTACATGGTAATTGGTATCAAATAGATGAAAGGAAATGTTGAGCAACAAGTCCTAGTTTATTAGAACTGGTCTGGTTTTCAAACCTGACGGCGCAGTGTCTGGAGCGGTGCACCACTTGCCACCCCTAAGCCAGCTGCTGGGGTAGGGTCATTCGTTTTACTTTCTCTCGCCAACCAGAACGCATTTTACAAAGCTTATGTCAAATCTGTCTGTCTGGTCAAAAGTTTGTCACTTTATTTCTTCCACACCCAATCTCGGATCAAGCTGAAATTTTCCACACTTATTTCTTTTACCCGACAAAACAAGAATCAATGAAAAAATAACCAATTAGTTTTTTGTTAATTAATTATTTTGTTTGGTATCGAACAAGGGAAAGAATGTATACTTGACTGAGGTGGTGTTATAACCTGATATAGTCCCCTTTTTTGACTCCTGCTTTAAAGTTTGAAAATAATAGATAACTATAAACCTTCTTTTTTCAAAAATACTTTCGTGTTGGCTTGAGGAGGCTTGAGCCAACGAGTTCGAATCTAGGTCTTTTACCTTTTTTTAAAATGCATTTAAAAAGCGATTGCGGTAATATTCACACAGCTATCCCCATCTTTCTACCTCTTCCCCACCCCTTTCCAAACTGGTCCAGACAAGTGATAGGAGTGTTGAGAAAGCTAAAAAGATGAAATTGCGAAAAAGGAAAAAAATTTGTAAAAATTATTGTTTGTCTAGAGCAGGGGTGGGCAACCTTTTTGTATCGAGGGTCACATTTTTACAAAATTTGGGAATGGCGGGCCGCACATGTGTATATATAACTTAGAAAGTTAGCTAACTGTGTAGAATGTCTTCTATTTAATATTTACACTGTATTATATTCACGATTTTGTCTTGTTTTTCCCACACTCCACGTTGAAAAATTACAACAAGGGTAAGGAATGTTTGAAACTAATTTAACTACTTTTATACATTTCAGTTGTCATTTTATACCACAATATCCCCCACAAATATACAGTTGTGCTTAATATTTTACTTTTTACACTCGTGCATAATGTTCCGGAACTGTGAAACTAGCTGACTAGCTGTTACCCTTGTGACTGCTGTCAAATTACAGTCAACATTGACCAGTGATTATACTTGTTTAGTTTCCTCAAAAAAGATGCTTGCTCACTGAATGAGACAATAATATATGTTCCGGAAGTTAAATGTCGAGACGAGCGAAACCTGCCCTTGTGAATGCTGATCATGTCCTTCAATGGTGCATACTAAATCAAGAAACCCGAAGAAGAATCTAGCCCCCAAATCACCCAAAGACTGCCTGACCCACTGCGCGGTTTTACTCAGATATAGGATTACTGATCTGAACCCTACAACATTAATAAGTGTTGTACTTTTAATCATTTACTAGAAATAGTTTCCCCTTTCAGCAAATGAAAATGACAACAAAATGTTTTATTTTGCTTGCTTGTATGGGAAAGCCTTGTTTGAAAAGATTTAACATTCTCATTTGCATTTATCTGTAAGCAACCAATTGCAATAGAAATGATTAAAACCATGAAATCTGTCTTCCATTCTTCCTTAGAAATATTGGTAACAAGGTCACAGTCAATGTCCTTCAAGTTACATAACAGGTCCTTCCTTGAGATATAATATTCTTCCAGTTTGCCTTGCCCAGGCTAAGCTAGCGGATGCTTTGAATTATTTTGTTCATGAATCGGAACTACCAGAGGACAACACCCCATAGCTCTTGCAATTTTGATAACCAATTTCATCCAATTTGCATTAAAATGAAATTGTATGCAACTTTATGCAAACTTTCTTGTTTAGAGTTTATGGTTGGGATATTTTTTTATTTAAAAAAAAACAACATGTAAACTTGTTCCAAGCCTACCCAACACTCAAGAGATTATGTCTTCAATTGAGTGTATAGTCAATAAGCATAATCTTCGTTTACCTGAAAATTTTTATAATGAGACAGTTTCAATAACAATATTATTTTTAATATTTGCATTTTATATACTGTGGGCACACCTGATTTCTGGAGGTGTCGGCGGGCCGCACAAAACCCTCCGGCGGGCCGCATGTGGCCCGCGGGCCGTAATTTGCCCACCCCTGGTCTAGAGTATAGATTTATTACAAATTGATAGACATGACTGATCCACACTAATTGAAACAACTGCGCTTAATATGAGCCTTTTGTTGTTGTTTTCTTGTTTAGAAGTATTGTTTTTCATTTCTTGTTTTTTCAATGCCAATGTCAACAAAACAATCTTA
>JAZGLO010000759.1:0-12080 GCA_036873155.1 Biomphalaria sudanica | reverse complement strand
TCCAATGCTTTTAGATCTATTTATACAAAGCCAGTGACTCATCTGGGCGCATCCATTGTCTTACGAGACAGAAGGAGCCATATATAATATATATATATATATATATATATATATATATATATAATATATATATATATATATATATATATATATATATATATATATATATATATATTATATATATATATATATATATATATACAATAATACATATAAACATATAACTGTATCGTAGATCTGGACGACGTAGATCTGTTACATTTATATGTGTATTTATGTTTATGTATGTTGTGTGTGTGTGTTTTTGTTTTCATGTAGTCTCCCTTGTTCTACTGTTCAGTATGTTCACGTGTTCACGGTTTACTCTTAAGTGTGTCAGTAGTGTGTATTCACTGTGTATTAGTCTCTGCTGGTTGGTCTCTCCTTGTTTCACGTTAGTAAAAAATGGAGTGTAACTTTTAAACATCAGTATTGTTAGTGTGTATTGTGATAATATAACATGGTGGCAGCTTTCTAAAAGTTCTAAAATGGAAACTGTAAGTAAAACTAACTTTAAACCAAGAATTAACCCTCCACCTCCTTTAAATGTGAAGAAAGGGTGTGAGGAATAGAAGCTTTTCAAGCAAATGTGGCTGAACTATTGCACTATCGAGAGAATAAACGATATAGATGAAGAGTATGCCAAAGCACTGTTCTTGCACACTATCGGCCCAGAGGCGTTGGCAGTATACAACAGTATCACCTTTAAACCAAAGCACAATGTTCAAGACATAATTTGTGCATTTGATGAGCACTTCATTGGTTTAAAAAATGAAACTTATGAAAGATATGTTTTCAACAACAGACAGCAGAAGCCACAAGAAACCGTCGAGGATTACTTACTAGCTCTACGCACACTCGCTAAAACCTGCAATTTTTGCGACCATATGGAAGAGTCATTAATAAGAGACCGAATGGTAGTTGGCATCAGAGACACAAGGACAAAGAAAGAACTCTTACAAGAACATAAACTAACACTCAAGACTTATATAGAAATCTGCAAGGCAAATGAAGCTGCTGACTTGCAACTACAGGTACTAGAGACAGGTACATCTGATGCCTCACCACCTCAGGATGAGGCGTTCGCTGTTTCGTCTCGCAAAAATATTCTACAACAAAATGCTGCTCATAAACAGCGCAAATGTAAATTTTGTGGACAAAACCACCCATTTAAAAAGGAACTATGTCCTGCGTGGGGTAAAATATGTAATATCTGTAAACAAAAAAATCATTTCGGCATTCAATGCAACCAAAAGAAACTGCAATGTGTACAGGAGGACAGTGATGATTGTTATTCGTTATCTTCTAATGATGAGGCTGTGCTTGCTGTACAAGGTGGACCAAACAATAAAATCATAAAAGCTGAAATGATCATAGCTGGTGAGAAGATTGTGTGTCAGATTGACTCGGGTGCCAGCGTTAATGTCATCCCTGCACAAATCTGTCCCACTCAAAGCAAGCTAAGTGTGTATGACGGTATCACACTCATACCTATTTGAAAGGTACAACTCGTAGTACAAAATCCAAGGACCAACAAGAGATCGTGTTGATTTCGTGGTTGTGAGAGATGACTTAACTCCCCTGTTATGGAAGAAAACGTCAGAAAAAATGGGACTAATTACAATTAACTATCATACTTTTGAAAGTGTTGACAAGGTTGAAAGTGTTGATAAGGTTGAAAGTGTTGATAAGATTCTACCAAGGTTATCGACAAAAATATTTGAACAGTTCTCTGATGTATTTGATGATCAGCATGGTGAATTACCTGGTGTTGTACACTTAGAAGTGAATCCTGACATAACACTGCTAACAGAAAAAGGAATCATTGAGCCTGTTGATAAACCTACTGACTGGGTCAGTCGAATGGTGATTGCAACTAAAAAATCTGGAAAACTCCGTATCTGTTTAGATCCTCGTCCTCTCAACAAGGCACTTAAAAGAGAACGTTTTCCCCTTCCAGTAATGGAAGACTTGCTTCCTAGATTATCGAATGCAAAAGTGTTTTCAAAACTGGACCTTGCAAATGCATATTGGCATGTGCATCTGGATGAAGCATCGAGTTTGCTAACAACTTTTCAGACACCCTTTGGACGTTACAAGTGGAGAAGATTACCATTTGGAACATCTGTGAGCTCAGAACTGTTTCAGAAACATTTAAATGCTGCTCTTGAAGGTCTTAATGGTGTGATTGGTGTAGCTGATGATATTATAGTTTATGGTTCCGGAGACACATGGGAAACAGCTTCCCATGACCATGACAAGAATATTGCAGCATTATTTGAGAGATGTCGCTCTGTGGGAATTAAACTGAACAAAGAAAAAGCTGAGATTAAAATGAAAGAAATTACATTTCTGGGACATCTAATTACAAGTGATGGTTTAAAGATTGATCCTGAAAAGGTAAAGGCTGTTGAAAGAAATGAACAAACCAACAAACGTTGAGGAAGTTCGGCGCTTTTGTGGGTTTGTGAACTATCTTGCTAAATTCCTACCCAAACTATCCGACGTCATTGAACCAATTCGGCAGCTACTTCATACAGATATCCCTTGGTCATGGTCGAGAAAACATGACAGTGCATTCTGTGACATACAATCTATGGTGACTCAAGCTCCTGTACTAGCATTCTACAATCCACTTAAAGAATTGGCCATACAGTGTGATTCTAGCCAAAATGGTCTTGGCGCTGTCTTAATGCAGGAAAGTAAACCCATAGCTTACGCAAGTCGATCTTTGACTGATACTGAAACTAGATACGCACAGATCGAGAAAGAAATGCTAGCAATTGTATTTGCACTGGATAAGTTCCACCAATACACATTTGGTCGACATATAATTATAATCATTGAAAGTGACCACAAACCTCTTGAAGCAATAATGGCTAAACCTCTCTCAGCTGCTCCTCGAAGATTGCAGGGAATGATGTTGCGCATACAAAACTATGACATAACTGTAATTTATAAAAAGGGAACAGAAATGTATCTTGCCGATGCACTTTCAAGAGCTCATATCAAGTCATCAGCAAACAGTCAAGGGGAGTTTGAGCTCATAAATATGGCCAGTTTCCTAACAATTGGGGAAGAAAGACTACAGAAACTAAAGGAAGAAACCGAGAAAGATAGGACGCTTCAAAAACTTCTAATCACAATTAATCAAGGTTGGCCAGAAGGCAAGCATCTTCTAGCATATCAGCTAACGCCTTATTATAATTTCAGAGGCGAAATGTCAGTTCAAGAGGGGCTTATATTCAAAGGTGAAAGAGTAGTAGTGCCCAAGTCACTACGATTAGAAATGAAAAGAGAAGTTCATTCTAAACACTCAGGCATTGAAGGATGTCTAAAAAGAGCTCGTGAGAGTTTATTCTGGCCAGGAATGACCGATGACATAAAGCATTATATTTCAACTTGTGAAATATGTCAAGCTTTTCAACCCAATCAACAGAAAGAGACTTTAATGAATCATGAAGTTCCCACACATCCCTGGGAAAGGGTTGGTGTTGATCTATTCACACTTGACGGCAAAGACTATCTTGTGTGTGTGGACTACTACAATAACTTCTGCGAAGTTGATCGTCTAGAGAACACTAGTTCAGAAACTGTCATAAGAAAACTTAAAGCCCATTTCGCTAGATATGGCATCCCATCCACAGTGGTCTCTGACAATGGACCTCAGCTATCTTCGGACAGCTTCGCAAAATTCGCCAACGATTGGAGTTTCAACCATTTGACAAGCAGTCCCCACTATCCCAGATCAAATGGGAAAGCTGAATCAGCCGTGAAGACTGTAAAGACATTATTTCTTAAAAATAAAGATCAGTTCATGGCTTTACTTAATCATAGAAGCACCCCGAATAAAACTGGTACTAGCCCATCACAGGCATTCTTTAACAGAAGAATCAGAACCTTGCTGCCTATAGCTAAAAGCCTGTTGAAACCTCAAGTTCTGGATCCTCAGAAACATAGAAATTCGCTGAAAGAAAACCAGAGGAGATCAGCGATTTACTACAACTCCCGCGCTAAAGATTTACCTCCCCTTGCTAAGGGTGAAGAGGTGAGACTAAAGTCAAGGTCGCGTGGCCATGAGCGTTGGCAAAAAGGAGGTATAACTCGTCAACTCAAGAAGTTGAATCGGGCGGAGGAGTTTATCGCAGAAATAGACTTCACTTACGAAGAATCCCACTGCCTGCTGAAACGAATGCGCCTACACCAACAGGTACGACCGAGCCCGACAACCACGCACGTGTGGATGCACCCAGCACAGATGAAAGTAGGCCTAATGCTCAGAGACCTGAGAGCCATATAGAAGACGGGTCTCACAGGTCGACAACCTATACAACTAGGTCAGGCCGAGTGGTCAAATCCACAAGAACTAGTGACTATGTATATGACTAACCTCAAACACCGCAGGATGTTACATTTATATGTGTATTTATGTTTATGTATGTTGTGTGTGTGTTTGTTTGTTTTCATGTAGTCTCCCTTGTTCTACTGTTCAGTATGTTCACGTGTTCACGGTTTACTCTTAAGTGTGTCAGTAGTGTGTATTCACTGTGTATTAGTCTCTGCTGGTTGTACTCTCCTTGTTTCACGTTAATAAAAAATGGAGTGTAACTTTTCAACATCAATGTTGTTAGTGTATTGTGATAATATAACAGCCGTCACTAAGCCTAACAGCTAATGTAAGAATGAAGCGATTGGTTAAGTTTCCTTTTCAGTATTGTTGAAGGAAGTGACGTATGAACTAGCTTAAAACAAAATCTCAAAGAATCCCGTGTTTTTTTTACATGTCAAGAATTTACTGACTAATTTATTAAATATAAATGTTTCTAAGCAATTAAATACAAAATGGTAAAATGTTTACTATTACAACTTTTCACGCAGAATTTAAATATGTCGATAACTCAGATTTGAAAAACCTTCGGAGTTTCACTTTAAGTCATTAGAACTAGGTCTTCAAATATTTCAGCTGAAGTACCTTTCATTAATCTATCGCACCCCCCCCCCCGACCTCCCCTACCGGGGGGGGGGGGCGGACGAATTTTAGTAAAGAAATCACATAATCTGTATACGAATTTATTAGTTATGTTTAATAATATTTACTAACTATTTAAATTTCAACCTATTTTTAGATTATTTCACTCCCCCTCCCTCTAGATAGGTGGATTGTAGCTACTTTTTTAAATTTTAAATGTAAAATCTGTCAACTTTCCATTGATTGAGCGCCATCTGTAGTCATGTCAATACATTCCTACCAATCTCTGGATTTGAAGCTAAAAACATTTTTCTGTCGTATGTTTATGTTGATGAAGCACACATGAGTAAATGTTAGGCACTTGGTTAGCATAGCGGCGCATCATAGTTGACGGACGTAAGTAGACGCGACATTTAGTGAAGTCACAGTAAGGTTTGGCTTGTTGGTTTTAATATGATTTAGTTGGTATTAAGACTTCAACTGCAGTGTGAAAACATCGAATTACTGACAATTTGCTGCTGTAATTTGTCGACCAACTATGTGTTCTGAAGTAGATATTCAAAAGAAAATTTCTACTGATCAAGTCCCAGAAGTTTTAAACAATCGAAACCATACATAAATTAAATGACCAATAAAAAAATTCGTGACTCTTCTGTGGCCTTTACGTACTAAACATTGCTCTAGTTTTCAAAGGTCTGAACGTAGTTCTTTATATGTGATAGAGCTGGTCTACTATATCGTACATAGAATAAGCTTCACCGTTTAGGGCAATGAATCTAAAACTCAAGCTATGCATTTATGACATTTACATTTTCAGTTTAAACCTTTGTAATCTAGCAAAGTTTTTTTACGAATCACTTTGCAAAAATAAATATTAGTCCAAAGGCATTAATCTATGTCTACAGGTATTTCTCTAAAGACATTTTAGGACACCAGGGCTTAAATATTTAGATTAAAAGTAAGCTATTCAAGTTTTGTCTAGTAAAATCAACAACTGATCAATTGGTCATAGATAACATCATTTATAAAGATTTTTCGAAATGTCTAATTTTTTTTAGAAGTTTCTAAATAGCATTCAAACTGTCTACAAGTATATAACACATAGTAGAAACGTTAAGGAGGGAGAAAGGTAAAAAAAAAACCGAACTATTTGAGGGGATGTCTTTTCTTTACGTTGATATTCTATTCTACTAAAGGGATTTTTTAAAACAAAAAGCATCATACCTGACCAGGGATATGATAAAAAGACAGCAACCTATATCCTTTATCGTACTGTTGAGACAACAGTGGATAGTAGGTGTCCACATCGCTGGTGACAAGTTGTGTGCTCCTGAGAGAAACCTTAGCTGATAAGGTGACGCCCACGTTGATGAAGTCGTACTCCGCCTTCGGCCCTGAATACAAGGGCCCCGTGTCTATGTCCCCCAAGGCAGGCGAGACAGGAGTAGGGTTTGAATAACAACAGCCCATGATAATTATGTTTTCATTGCATGAAGCTCTATAAAATTTACTTAAATGAATTTAGCCTCTTTCCTTCGCACAATAAATCGATATCACAACAAATAAACAAATAGTAGTTCAATAGATTCAGTACCGATTTTTTTCTTTTAAATACTGAGTCTTAAAAAAATGAAAGAATACATCTCTCTGTTGCAGCTGGCCATGAAAGTGTAACTATTGCCATCAATTGTTTAAAAGTAGACTTTAGTTTGAACTAAATATATCAGTCGACTACGTTCACATCTCTACTAGACACACAATGTTCAGAGGGTCAACGACATGTACAACGGAGAGGGAAAAAAAAAGTCCAAATATCTTGGCAGATGAAGTGTATTTTTGATTAAAGCACACACGCACACAGTACATAATAAAGATGAAACAGATAAGGATCACACTGTTTGATATAATCTGAAGAGTTGAACCACAAATCGTACAAATATATCTAAGAGTTGAAGCTTATAACATTAAAGAGTTCCCCAGGACGACTTTGTAAACTCAAGTTGACTAGAGAGTCACTAGCTCTGGTTGCTATGTCACGTCAATAAAACGTCACCACGCGAAATCGATTTTTTTTTTACCTTTTTTTAAAGTCTATGTGTGTCAATGTGTTGCCTAATACTGCGTCAGTGGCTTAGTGAATGTATGCGTGGGAAACCTTTTTTGTGTACGGTGTAAAACTAAATATTATAAAGGAAAAAAAAAGAGCGCATCCTGTTTGCTTAACCAGTATTTTAGTCACTTTAAAATAAGTTTTCGTTGCAAACTGAAAGGTAGCCCAGGACATGTCATCTATCCTCCAAACCAAGGCAAGATACGCTCCTACAAGAGGGTAGCTTAATAAATATGCTCATTGTTAAAAATGAAATAAAAAAAATATTGACACTTCGGCATGTCGCTAGGTTATTGCGACTGGAACTATCATTTAACAAGGACTTAAAAAGAACAAAAAAATTGAAGACTAAAAATGTGAACTTGGAGCTGTAGAGGAACATAGGGGCCTGTGTGGAGGACGCGCGTACAACTCTCACAAAAAAATGGAAATCGAGATCTAATAGTCGCCAACGTTCTAAGCAAATTAACTTTTGATTTAGCTCTAAGTGTCATGTCTCCTTTTATACACATTTCTAAACCTCTAAATGTTATCTTTTTTTTTTGTTTTTTTTATATATATATATATTTTTTTTTTTTATTTTATTTTTTAAAAGGAAACCTCAGAATGTGCGCTATTCAATTTTAGCTTTATCATCATAGGAATGCTTGAAATTGAACTATGACTTCGGCTGAAATGTTGCCATTTTGTTTGTTGTAAACTTGTAGGGAACGTCAAAGTGGTGTCCATATTAAATTCAATTGTAATTGATAATCACTTAACTAAGAAGTGCACAGTCACTTAACTAAGAAGTGCACAGTCACTTAACTAAGAAGTGCACAGTCACTTAACTAAGAAGTGCACAGTCACTTAACTAAGAAGTGCACAGTCACTTAACTAAGAAGTGCACAGTCACTTAACTCGACCTCCACAATACGAGCCGTAGTCGTCTTTCGACGGAAGGAGCCAATGGACAGAGTCAACTCAAATACCTGATGAGCCGTCGTCAATAAGAGACTTTGTAGCCAAGCTTAAACATGGGAGTTGTCTATATTGTTTCTCTAAATAAATTGCTTTTTTTTTATTAAAAGCTAATGCTTATCCAGTAGACCTGGCGAGTATCTACGAATTTAAATCTTATCTTCTTATCTTATATAATACAGACGTTACTTCAAAAAAAAGAAGATGATTACGTCCTACGCGTCATGCATTTAGTCATGCATATTAACCAATGACTTAAATTCTGCCAAGTCACTGGTTTTCCTGGCTAGCTCAGGCAACTCATTTCATGCTCTAATAGGGCTTGGGAAGAAGGAGCATTTGTACAAATTTGTCCTAGCAAATCGATCAAGGAATGTGCCTTTATCTTTGTGTCTGAGTATTTTATTAAATTTTGGTTCAGTGTTTTATGCATAATTGCTACTTTACTTTTGAGTCTTCTGTCCTGAAGGCTTTCTAAATTTAGTGATTTTACTAAAGGTGTTACTCTAGTCAAATGTGAATATTCATTTGTTATGAATCTCAATGTTCTATTTTGTGTCTGCCTCTAACACTGTAGGCCTTTTTTTGGTTACAAAACATACGTAAGTACTGTACTATTGGCCTTTTAAGTACATAAGCTCGAAGTGTTCTCCACTTTCCGGATCTGATACGTCCACAAAACGCTATGTAAAAGACGTCTGTTCTTTGTGGCTTACACAAGCGTGCAGTCAAGGATAACAGGAAAATATGCCATCACCATAAGATCGTTTTGGATACTATATCTGAGGAACTGGTCGTGACCCGTAATTAGTCGAAGATATTATATTCTTGCATAGTTGTGTCGATTTTACCAACGCATAAAGTTTCTCTGTTCTCTCACAAAACTTGCTAAGAATGCGTGCCAACGAATTTTTTTTTCTTTTTCTAATTTGTTCTAGCATCAAGTTATCCATTGCGCTATCATTAGACATTATCAGACATTAATTAGACATTAATCCAACCAAGCTGACACATACTTATAAGTAGGGTTGGCTGCCTTACCGTGCGGTATGCTCGGACAGTTGATTGTTGTTCGGTCATCTCTTTGATCCCGGATTCATACGCTGCCCGCTACCGCCCCCCGTCGTCCTGCTGGAGATTTAGTCTAGGAAGTAGATTATCTTCAACTCTGAAGGAACATCTGAAACATTGAAAACATTTGACAAGCATTTTAACGTGAAACCTCGTGCTGCTGAATTGTATTACCAAGATGTTTCCAGTCGCAGCAGCTTTCGTTTGCTAATTGGCCTACAGTAATTATCGAGACAAACAACTTACTAGAAAACAAAACGTCTGTCTTTAGTCTTTAATATAAGAACAAAGTGTACGACAGGACCTACAGTGGTCCAATGACTTTCGCAGATCCGACTTTCTAATGAAAAAAAATACATCCGATTTTGTTTGTTTTTATTTACGAAATAATCAATTTATATTGGTGCATTCGGCTACGTGTTTTTAATTAAGCCAAGGTGAACTGTTAAACAATGATAGCCGCTTCGAATGTACAGGTCATGAGATGCTGTCTTTATCAAACTGAACTGTATTTCCTAATAAAAAATGTGTTAAGAGCTTACATAGAACATGGTATAACATAGATTACATGGTAATTGGTATCAAATAGATTGCATGGTAATTGTTATCATATAGATTACATGGTAATTTGTATCACATAGATTACATGGTAATTGGTATCACATAGATTACATGGTAATTGGTATCAAATAGATGAAAGGAAATGTTGAGCAACAAGTCCTAGTTTATTAGAACTGGTCTGGTTTTCAAACCTGACGGCGCAGTGTCACCCCTAAGCCAGCTGCTGAGGTAGGGTCATTCGTTTTACTTTCTCTCGCCAACCAGAACGCATTTTACAAAGCTTATGTCAACTCTGTCTGTCTGGTCAAAAGTTTGTCACTTTATTTCTTCCACACCCAATCTCGGATCAAGCTGAAATTTTCCACACTTATTTCTTTTACCCGACAAAACAAGAATCAATGAAAAAATAACCAATTAGTTTTTTGTTAATTAATTATTTTGTTTGGTATCGAACAAGGGAAATAATGTATACTTGACTGAGGTGGTGTTATAACCTGAATTAGTCCCCTTTTTTGACTCCTGCTTTAAAGTTTGAAAATAATAGATAACTATAAACCTTCTTTTTTCAAAAATACTTTCGTGTTGGCTTGAGGAGGCTTGAGCCAACGAGTTCGAATCTAGGTCTTTTACCTTTTTTTAAAATGCATTTAAAAAGCGATTGTGGTAATATTCACACAGCTACCCCCATCTTTCTACCACGGCCCCACCCCTTTCCAAACTGGTCCAGACAAGTGATAGGATTGTTGAGAAAGCTAAAAGATGAAATTGCGAAAAAGGAAAAAAATTTGTAAAAATTATTGTTTGTCTAGAGCAGGGGTGGGCAACCTTTTTGTATCGAGGGTCACATTTTTTAAAAATTTGGGAATGGCGGGCCGCACATGTGTATATATAACTTAGAAAGTTAGCTAACTGTGTAGAATGTCTTCTATTTAATATTTACACTGTATTATATTCACGATTTTGTCTTGTTTTTCCCACACTCCACGTTGAAAATTACAACAAGGGTAAGGAATGTTTGAAACTAATTTAACTATTTTTATACATTTCAGTTGTCATTTTATACCACAATATCCCCCACAAATATACAGTTGTGCTTAATATTTTACTTTCTACACTCGTGCATAATGTTCCGGAACTGTTAAAATTGCTGACTAGCTGTTACCCTTGTGACTGCTGTCAAATTACAGACAGTCAACATTGACCAGTGATTATACTTGTTTAGTTTCCTCAAAAAAGATGCTTGCTCACTGAATGATACAATAATATATGTTCCGGAAGTTAAATGTCGAGACGAGCGAAACCTGCCCTTGTGGAGCATCACCAGAGAATGCTGATCATGTCCTTCAATGGTGCATACTAAATCAAGAAACCCGAATAAGAATCTAGCCCCCAAATCACCCAAAGACTGCCTGATCCACTGCGCGGTTTTACTCAGATATAGGATTACTGATCTGAGCCCTACAACATTAATAAGTGTTGTACTTTTAATCATTTCACTAGAAATAGTTTCCCCTTTCAGCAAATGAAAATGACAACAAAATGTTTTATTTTGCTTGCTTGTAGCAATGGGAAAGCCTTGTTTGAAAAGATTTAACATTCTCATTTGCATTTATCTGTAAGCAACCAATGGCAATAGAAATGATTAAAACCATGAAATCTGTCTTCCATTCTTCCTTAGAAATATTGGTGACAAGGTCACAGTCAATGTCCTTCAAGTTACATAACAGGTCCTTCCTTGAGATATAATATTCTTCCAGTTTGCCTTGCCCAGGCTAAGCTAGCGGATACTTTAGATTTTTTGTTCATGAATCGGAACTACCAGAGGGCAACACCCCACAGCTCTTGCAATTTTGATAACTAACTTCATCTAATTAACATTAAAATGAAATTGTATGCAACTTTATGCAAACTTTCTTGTTTAGAGTTTATGGTTGGGATATTTTTTTATTAAAAAAACAACATGTAATTGTTCCAAGCCTACCCAACACTCAAGAGATTATGTCTTCAATTGAGTGTATAGTCAATAAGCATAATCTTCGTTTACCTGAAAATTTTTATAATGAGACAGTTTCAATAACAATATTATTTTTAATATTTGCATTTTATATGTATATACTGTGGGCACACCTGATTTCTGGAGGTGTCGGCGGGCCGCACAAAACCCTCCGGCGGGCCGCATGTGGCCCGCGGGCCGTAATTTGCCCACCCCTGGTCTAGAGTATAGATTTATTACAAATTGATAGACATGACTGATCCACACTAATTGAAACAACTGCGCTTAATATGAGCCTTTTGTTGTTGTTTTCTTTTTTAGAAGTATTGTTTTTAATTTCTTGTTTTTTCAATGCCAATGTCAACAAAACAATCTTG
>JAZGLO010000756.1:0-10364 GCA_036873155.1 Biomphalaria sudanica | reverse complement strand
ATGTACATATATTTACATAAATATTAGCACCACTTCTTCATGTATATCACAACTAAGTCATGACATTTGCTGTGTTCCTAACATTATTTTTGTATGACATGACCTATACTGTGCTGATAAGATAACCATGTTGTTGTAGGGAGCAAGTTTGTGGCTCCAGTTCAGGTACAGCAGCAAGCACCAGATTTTCAAGGTCAAGCAGTGGTAGACGGAGCATTCAAGGAAATCAAACTGTCTGATTTCAAGGGAAAGTACCTTGTATTGTTCTTCTATCCACTAGATTTGTAAGTCTTAATGGAAAACTGAACAATATTTACTTTAAATGTTTGAAATTTATTTTCTTGTATTGAAAATATTCCAATACTATTCAAAAGTGCAACAAAAGAGTTTTTTATTGAATTTCTTTTTGTTTGGCAAGTTCGGAGATTAAAAAATTTATTTATTTCCTGCCTACAACAACTTAGCCTTGCTCCATCACAGGTCTGTATGATCTTCAATCTATTTCTTTTTTTTCTCAGTTTCCCTTATTAATGTAATTTTTAGTGTTGAATGTTTAATGGTTGACTCCATGCATAGTTATTTTCAGTTCCATGAAGTCTTTTAAAATTTTGTTTTAAAATAAAAAGTCCATGGAGTACAACTATCAACTTTCATCCGCTACATTTTTAATGAACAGATCACTTTCTTTCATATATTTTAGTGATTTGTTAAGTCATCAGGTGTTACTATGATTATCATTATATATTCTTGTTTTTAAATTTTTCATCTAATGTTAACACATTCTGACTTTATAAAATTTAATTTATTTTTTTTTGTCAACAGTACTTTTGTGTGTCCCACAGAGATTACAGCCTTTAGTGACAGTATTGAACAGTTTAAGAAACTTGACACTGCTGTAGTTGGGGTGTCTACTGACTCACATTTTACACATTTGGCTTGGATAAACACACCAAGAAAGGTAATTAGATGACTCTGTCTGAGATTATTGTTTAACCTTCAGATGAGATTTTTGTATAATTGCTTGATTTTCATTTAAGATAAATGTCTTTAACAAAAAATAATCCTTTGAATTTAAGAGATGCAGTTCTTGCTATACCAAGGCCTACCAAAAATACACAGGATTATCTGATTTTGTAAAAATAATATAATTTTCAAGGAGACATATTCACACAATCTTTTATTTATTAATTTTTTTTTGTAGAAAAGGAGCTAATCATATTTAAGTTTGTTGTTTGTAATGTTACAGTTATCATTTTGAAAAGTAGTCCTGTAAAAATCATTAGTAACAATTTCTTTTAACCCTTGATGTGTATACATGTGTATATATGACAACATCTTCTTTTTTGGTGACTTGTTTTATAACTGTGTTTTTTGCTTCTTCACAAAATTGGCTGATAATGCGACTCTTTTTGCCATGCTCTCAGAAAGCTCAGACATAAATGAGTATTTTTAGAGAAATAGAACACATTGAAAAATACTGTAAAGATAATTTTTTATTAATAAATTTAAAAAAAAAATGATAATCCATTTATGTAGGGAAAAGAAGGAAAATGATATTGTTTCTGTTGCTGGAGAGACCATTGAAATAGTGCAAACTTTTAAATACACAATAAATTAAATTTTACTGCAAATACTGATTAAATCAGCAAAAAAGGGAAGCAAAGATTACGATTACTTACAAAATGTAATCATTTAATGTTAGTGAAAAGGCCTTAGCTATATTTTATCATGCTCACATCTGCAATATTTTAAGTTTTAATAACACTGCCTGGTATGGCAATCTGAACATTAAAAAAAACAAACTTCAAAGAATCCTAAATGCTGCTTGTAAAATCATTGGCAAAAAACAAACACCATTTGGCCAGCTGTGGAAGAAAAACATCCATAAAAAAAGTTAAAAAGATTCTAGAAATAAAAAATCACCTTTTGAGTCAGGATTTTGTGATTTTACCATCACAAAAGAGATACAAGACACCAATAGCAAAGACATAGAGATACAAAAACTCTTTTGTTTCCATGGCAATCAAATCATTAAATAGTAACTATCTGATATTAACTTTTTGCTTGTAAATTATGAGTGAGTGGTGTGAGTGTATATTTTGGTTTTCTATAGTTATGATGTTTTGTTTGGTGTAATACACAAATTGTAAGACAAATTTCCTTATGGATAATAAAGATTATTATTATTATTAAAATATTAAAAAGTCACCTTATTACCATTCATCTTATTAGCTTGCAAACTCTTTATGGGTTCGAAATTAACTGGGTGGACAGGTATTTTGAAAATCACTCTAACAATATTTTTATAAATTTGACAGTTTATATATATTTCTGGACCAAACTTCCTACCCAATGGGCCACAAAGTGAAAATTCTGGTTTGACCATTATAATTTTTACAAGAAATTTTAAGAAATAAGAGAATGAAAAATGATAGACCACCATCAGCTTTACAAAGGAGAATTTGATTTATTAAAACTACTTTTTACAATTTGTTTCTCTTGTCCACTTCATTGGCAGGCTGATATTGTTACATATGTAAAATATTGCTGGTAATTCTTGTAACCTAGAATTCTATTCAAGTTAAAACTTTGTTATTGAAACCATTCCATTTTTTTATGTCTTTTTTTTTTTAATTGAACAGCAAGGTGGACTTGGAGGATTGAAATATCCACTCCTGTCTGATTTTAATAAAGTTATAAGTAAAAGCTATGGGGTGTTAATAGAAAAAGCAGGAATCTCATTAAGGTACGTAGTTGCAGTATCAACAGTGATTGATCTGCTGAATAGTTTTTTTTAATGTACTTGCTTTTCTTTCTTGCTAACTCTTGACTTGAATTTTGTTTTCAAGCAAGTTAAAAAGAGGAAGAAGGTTACTGTCACATCATTGTTTGATAGTGACATTTATTGGTTGTGGATCACGAGATATGCTGGATTATGGAGAATATGATCTCACACAGGGAAATCATGAACTTAGAATAAATAGGATAACTAAACATAATTGTGAATATGCGTTACTATTTTCTTGTTTCGTACATTAAACTATTTTAAAGCGCCCAAAGCACCAATATATATAAATGTCTGTTATTTAATTTTCAATATTATTTTTTTGTGTGATGTCTTGATAGTTTTCATACATTTATCTTACAAGTAATTAAGATTTACTTGAAGTGGAAGCATCCCTTAAAGAACAAACTTTAATTTCATGAAAATATTGAAAATTGTTGGAAGCTGAATTATTTCTTAACAAATTAAATTCTCTTTTAAATTTTGTGTTCATTCTCTATGTCAGGCTTGTCTTTGAGGCTGAAGATTAATGAGGAGTGCAGTATTTCACATGGTTACACAACCTCAGCTGTGATCTACATTTTACCACATCCAGCACTGACATAGCCATTGTCCGCTGAAGGTTGATTTAGATTCTCTTTTTGCCATCTAAGTCTGTCCTCAGCAGTGGATTTTCTTTTGGTTTTAAATGTGTATCCTGGGGCCTTTGTGCGTGATCTCTATCTGCCTTGTTCCAAAGCCGCTTGCAACTAGGTGCTCTTTCTTATGTCAGTTTAAGCAAGTTGGTGACTAAGCTGGTCTTTAAAGCATTTCCTTTAGGCACCTATGTTATGCCTACCACCTTTCAGCTCAACATAAAAGACACTATATAAGTACGTTAAAAGTTCAAAATATATTGAAATGTATCATTTTTATTTATTTTATTTATGTTATTAAAATACAAGAGAATTTAAAAATAGTAAGAAAAAATGCATTGCATGAAGGTATATTTATTTCCTTTTTTTGTGTTTTAGGGGTCTTTTTATCATTGACCCTAAAGGAACAGTTCGACAAATTACAATTAATGACTTGCCTGTTGGACGTTCTGTTGACGAAGTCTTGAGACTAGTTGAAGCTTTCAAATTCACAGACAAGTCTGGTGAAGGTGAGTAAGGTTTCTTGTGAGCAACACACTCTGGTATCTAGGCTACGAAGAGGAAAGCTTCTAATGAATAATTTGAATCTTGCGATTTCAAAATTTGGATTAATGTTCTTCTCTTGATTTGTCAAAAGTTGATCACTGGGGAAGAATGTCTTATTCTTCAATTTTTTAATAAATATGTAGACATTTTTTTCCTTTTTTTTTTTTAAAGGTTATATTTAAATTTTGGATTACTTTTCTTAAAGGGTTTATATTAATAACATTTTAAAACAAATTTTGGTATTAAATATTACAATCGTTTATATTTTTTTCTGGATGATTTATTCTTGAAGTTGTTTTTTTAACCACTTGAGCCACTAATCAGTTGTCAGAATCCATCTAACCCATCCTTAAAACAAAGGGATAAAACTCTATATCAATAATTTTCAAAAATCATTTTTATACTAAATTCACTGAAAAAAAAACCTAATAAAACTCATAAATATCTTCTTTTTATAATAGAGAAGAGACCTAAGGATCAGCATCATGTTTCATGTCATAATAAAGCTCAAAAACATTAAGATATCATGTCAGATTTAGTTGCTTTAAGATATCATGTCAGATTTAGTTGCTTTAAGATATCATGTCAGATTTAGTTGCATTCCGATCTCCCCTTTGACTAGATCTAACATAATCAAAACTGCATCATTTTTTTTCTTCACTTTCTTTACTGTCTCAAATGTCTATAAATCATGTACCCTAAACATTACTTCCTTACTCTTCAGCTGAAACATTAATATTCCCACTAAATCATATTCAATTAAAGTGTACACATTAGTCCAAATATGTTCCATTTTTGTAGGTTAGCAAAAATGTTTTTAAAATTTTTAATAAATGATAAAAATTCATTCCAACATACACAAACACCCAAAAATTGCTTCACTGTCGCTCTCTTAGGTCAGAATTTGTAAAGGTATAAATAGTTATTTAAAAACTAGCTGTGCATGTGTAAACGAAACAACTCAAAAACAGCCATTGTCAATGTATCCTGGTGACTAGTTGTGAAATAGTTAAGCATGGAATACTTTGAGTTATTTTTTTCAGGTTTCATTGTCATTTTGATTTCTTTTTATTTATATTAATAAAATTTGTAAACAAATTTTGTTGTTAAATATTACAATGGTTTATATTTTTGTTTTGTCTTAACGAGACAACAAAAAATTATTTTGTTTGTTCCACAGTGTGTCCTGCCAATTGGAAGCCTAACAGTCCCACCATTAAGCCAACACCTGAAGGTTCCAAAGAATACTTTCAAAAATGAATAAGGCATCATGTTAATATGTGTTCAACTGTTTTAGTTGATACCTGTTGGAAAAGACTTTTACTTTGATTTATAGACATATTCAGAATTAGTTTCCTAAGGAATGATTATTGTGTTGCACAAAAATAAAATAAACAATAAAAACAGTAAAAGAGAAAGATGTACACTCTATTCAGTATGTTCTTATTGATTTTAAATGTTTTTTTTTCTGAAATAGCTTTGTAATATTTATAAAAGTTTTGATTTTTTGTTTGTTTGTGAAATTCATTTCAGTCTCTGCACTTGGTTTCTAAAACCTTACGTTTTATTTATATAGGAAAAAAACAACCTTTTCAAAGTTATCCAACAGATAATAGTGTAGAATAATTTGATTAGATTTGGACAAAGCATTCACCATAAGATTCTTATCATAGCATTAAAATATGTATTGTTGCTCAAAACAGTGCATAACTTTTAAAGCTTAGAATACATATAGTTAGAACTTTAGAACCTAAAGCAATGTTTCTATAAGAACATAAACTCCTTTTCAAAAATACATTAAACAGAAACAGGTAAATGTTTGAAACATCAGCTTTGAGTTCAGTTCTCATTAAGGTATATTTATTGCATGTACAGATTATTGTTTTTAGAAAATGAACAATATGCTATCAAAAACATACATTAATTGCAGTAAATCTTTAGTGAAATTAGTCATATTAATGACATTTTAAGAAAATTATATAACTCGCAGAACTTTTCTGTCTGTCTCTGGAACCTGTTTTTGTTGTTTCTTTTTTTCATCCTGCGCTTCGTTATGTTCTTGAACTTGGCTTGGCTACCTAGAAGGGGGCTCGAGGTTCGACACCCGTTGTGTTCACTGAGCGCCTAAAGGCAGCAATCAACTCCTAGATACCCCCACCCCCCACTAGTCCACAAATGAGATGCTATAAGCATGATAGTAGCGCTATAAAAAAAGCTATAATAATAAAGGAACTCAAAGGCATTGTTCAAATCAAGGAGAAACCAAGAGCTTGAGTAGTTTTGTTCTAACAAACTTCAAACCATTAGGAACCAATTTTTGTATATTTAAATTAGGCTGGTGGTTAGATTTGTTGACTGGTGAGAGAGTTCTAACAGAAAAAAACAATAACCGGTATGTAACTGAAGATTATTGTTTCTAATTGACGCTATACATATATAATCTCATTTTAACACTTTAAAGGACGTCTTTAACTGAAATAAAGCATTATAATACTGTTATTATAAATGGTTAATATTCCGACATGGATTTATAGCTAGATGAAAATTGGTGTCCCTTGAAAATAAATAGAACGCCCTTTGAGTCAACACGTTGCACCAAATTTAAGAAAGGCTGTTATTGTTCTTCAACCAAGGAAATCCAGAAAGCGTCCATTTGGTAAACCTAGCCGTTGAAATTTTTAAGCTCATGCGTTTTTCTTGAGAAAAACCATAGACTTCCTATATAAAAACTATACCTCAGGTAGAGGTCACCTGTAGATATTTTGTGAAGTCAATTTTGATATTTCCAATTAGGCTTCCAACCGCCAAGTCAGGTGCAGGGAGGAAATGTGAACACTATTTCCAGGCTTATTTAAAATTTAATTATAACAATTTTTAAATATATGAATTAACTAGCATTACACATCGCCTACGCCACTTAGTTTCCAAGCTATATATTGTTTATTTAGGCCGGAACATCCTTTCATTTTTTTGACTTTCAATAATTAGGCCGCCCTCCCCCCAACATACGGGATTTTTAGTGGGTTTATTTTACACTGAAATGGAACGGCACACTCTTCTTCCTTCCCTCTCTCTTTGCTTCTCTCCTTTTCTGTCTGTCTCTGGAACCTCTTTTTGTTGTTTCTTTTTTTCATCCTGCGCTTCGTTATGTTCTCTGACATAGACTTTTGACTTAATTCGAAGGAATCGGTTTTATAACGCACGCACACATACTTTTCGGTCGTAAATTCTAAACAACTAAACAAAAAAGTTCTACGTATACTCACTAACTTTTCTTCGGCTTCTTAAATTAATATGTAATATACTCTGTTGCCCAACCCCCGCTTTCACAATTTTTGTTCCCTTTTTTTTTAAAATGACGACACTTTTTTAGCCTCATAGAATTATAGATCATTCCCCACACACCCTTGTATTCTAGATTAGTTTTACCTTTTTTTTTCATCCTTTAATCATAAGCCAATCAATGAAAGGTAGATATTAGACACAGCACACCATCATTTTCAGGCTTTAGGGCAAACAAATTGCGTTTTCCAATGGCCTCAATGAAATGTATTCCGCCCCCCCCCCCCTGACTGTCTGCTATGGTAATTGCCTCAATTTCGGCCTAGGAGTTTCAGCAGTAATCACCACAAGGTGCACTTATTTCAAAGTGTGGAAGACCAGGAGGACACCAAGACCAGAATTGATGGTGGCTAAGAAGGCCGATCCATATATATCCTATATATATATATTGATAGGTTTTGCTGGCGGCTGTTTGTATGGAGAGACAGTTATTCATGACAGAACTGACGTATCCAGTATGTAGCTGTTTTAAGGCTTTCTTTTCGGCTTCCCATGATGTTCCTGCAAGGTGTTTTACTATGTTTAATCTTTGTGATTCTTTTTCTTTTAAATCTGCCATTAAATGTCTTAAAGTCAGTCTTTGGTTTAATTTTACACCTAGATATGTTGGGTTTTCTTCTTTATTTATTTGCTGTGAGTCTATTTTTAAGATATAGATTCTTTTTGCTGTTTGTTGTTGTGGCTTAAGATTGAATAAACCGACTTTTCTTTGTTTCTTTTCCATAATTTTGAATACGCGGAGATAGTTATGACTAGTTGTGAGGGGTCTATTTAGTTTGGATCTAGTCAGCAATGGATATTTCTATGTAGTCCAAATTAAGAGGTCATCTGCGTAAAGTGCCTTATTGTCCGAAATGAGGTCCGGGAGATCATTCAATTTAAACAGCGTAAGACATGTATTAAGTTTAAATTGTGACATTGCAGTTATTAAATATTAATGATCAGGTGGGTATGTGACCTTCTTGATCGAGCGTATCGGGAATAAATCAATAAGACACAACACAATGAATTGTCTTGGGGTCTACATGCAACGTACATAGATCATTCACTGCAAAGGTGAGATTGGGTAAAAAGACAAAAAGAAATGGGGAAGAGAGAGAATGTTGCTAAATATCGACACAGGGAGTGGAAACAAAAGCACCAGCCTATATAGTATTTAGATAGGCGCATTGAAATACATTTATTGACTCATGTTGTCCCTGTTATTTAAAACATATCCAGTTTCTATAAGTATTAGGCCTATATATAAAGCCTTGACCAGGCTACCATAGTTATGTTTCAGTTAACTAAAGATTAGCTTCCAATCATTCGATAGTAACCCAACTGAAAAAATCTTCTAATGTTATAGAAAAAGACAAAACAAGTTCAGAAATAAAGGCCTATAGACCAAAACAAGAGTGGTGGGGCATTAGTGCTCTTTACCTTCCCTTAATAAAAAACGTTATTTCACACACACCCAGCACAGTAGGCTATTTTCACCATCTTAACACAAAAAGAACAAAGCAAATGAAATATATCATAGGTAGATTATCCACAACCAACAAAAGGTAACTGTGGAATCGTTAAATTAGGCTAAATCAAATTTAGTTGTTCACTTGCAATAAACAAGAAGAACAGCAAATACTTTTTAAAAAAGATAATACGTCATTTATACAACTTATAGAGCGCTTGTTTTTCTGTTAATAACCAATGAATGTTAGATTCAAAAGTAATGGAACATTAACAAAATTAAAACGGTCAAACTAAGAGTTTTCCCAGTGTGGCCAACGAGCTAGTAGGTAGCCCCTAATTCTTTTCGAAGTGTGGCCAAAGAGCTAGTAGGTAGCCCCTAATTCTTTTCCCAGTGTGGCCAAAGATCTAGTAGGTAGCCCCTAATTCTTTTCCCAGTGTGGCCAGCGAGCTAGTAGGAGCCCCTAATTCTTTTCCCAGTGTGATCCACGAGCTAGTAGGTAGCCCCTAATTCTTTTCCCAGTGTGGCCAAAGACCTAGTAGGTAGCCCCTAATTCTTTTCCCAGTGTGGCCAGCGAGCTAGTAGGTAGCCCCTAATTCTTTTCCCAGTGTGATCCACGAGCTAGTAGGTAGCCCCTAATTCTTTTCCCAGTGTGGCCAAAGACCTAGTAGGTAGCCCCTAATTCTTTTCCCAGTGTGGCCAAAGCGCTAGTAGGTAGCCCCTAATTCTTTTCAAGGTGTGGCCAACGAGCTATTAGGTAGCCCCTAATTCTTTCCCCAGTGTGATCAACGAGCTAGTAGGTAGCCCCTAATTCTTTTCCCAGTGTGGCCAACGAGCTAGTAGGTAGCCCCTAATTCTTTTCCCAGTGTGGCCAACGAGCTAGTAGGTAGCCCCTTATTCTTTCACCAGTGTGGCCAACGAGCTAGTAGGTAGTCCCTAATTCTTTTCCCAGTGTGGCCAACGAGCTAGTAGGTAGCCCCTAATTCTTTTCCCAGTGTGGCCAACGAGCTAGTAGGTAGCCGCTAATTCTTTTCCCAGTGTGACCAACGAGCTAGTAGGTAGCCCCTAGTTCTTTTCCCAGTGTGACAAACGAGCTAGTAGGTAGCTCCTAATTCTTTTCCCAGTGTGGCCAACGAGCTAGTAGGTAGCCCCTAATTCTTTTCCCAGTGTGGCTAACGAGCTAGTAGGTAGCCCCTAATTCTTTTCCCAGTGTGGCCAACGAGCTAGTAGGTAGCCCCTAATGCTTTTCCTTGTGTGACCAACGAGCTAGTAGGTAGCCCCTAATTATTTTCCCAGTGTGACCAACGAGCTAGTAGGTAGCCCCTAATTCTTTTCCCAGTGTGACCAACGAGCTAGTAGGTAGCCCCTAATGCTTTTCCTTGTGTGACCAACGAGCTAGTAGGTAGCCCCAATTCTTTTCCCAGTGTGACCAACGAGCTAGTAGGTAGCCCCTAATTCTTTTCCCAGTGTGACCAACGAGCTAGTAGGTAGCCCCTAATTCTTTTCCCAGTGTGACCAACGAGCTAGTAGGTAGCCCCTAATTCTTTTCCCAGTGTGACCAACGAGCTAGTAGGTAGCCCCTAATTCTTTTCCCAGTGTGACCAAC
>JAZGLO010000755.1:0-17083 GCA_036873155.1 Biomphalaria sudanica | reverse complement strand
AATGTACATATTTTACAGTTACGCACTCTTGACAAGATGGCTGCTCCCTGTTTACAGTAATCATAGATGAGTTAAATTTTCGTTTTGTTGTATATAAACCAAATAAAATTCCTTTAAAAAGCTATTCAACTAATATCTTTAAATTATAGATTTAACTTAATTTAGCATTATTTCCACTAATTAATTCAAATTAACAACTCTTAGTTTAGGTATTTTTATATTCTTAGATTTTAGATCTAGTCAGTCTTAGACTTAGACTTAGACTTTAATTAAGGCCTTAGATCTACTAATCATCTACAAATACTACTAATTATAAACTAATAGTAATACTCTATATAGTTAGTTAAAGTTAGTTAAACACATAAATATATTGATCTACAATTAGATCTAGATCTTGAATTAGATCTGGATCTAGTCTAGGTCTATATTTTGAATAAACCATTTGATTGTCATTGTAAATTAGCTATCACTTTAGACTTAGCTTAGGCCATCTTAGGCATTTTTAACCTTAAACTATTTTAGACTAGACCTTTTAAAACTAAAATCAACAACAGTCATCATGAAATTGCTCTGGCTATTTATCCTAATAATTACTAAATACACACTAGCCGAACACAGAACTAAATCTACCTCAGTCAACACTAAACTTAAAAATGAAACAACAGTCATAATCAATCATCACACTTTAGATCAATGCAACTTCAAAAATAACCTAACATACACATCAATAACATTAAAGAAGATTACCCATCACAAATGGAAGTTCTCAATCAGACACAGTAGAAATAAATACCTTTCACTGTTAATATTAATAGCAGGAGATGTAGAGTCAAATCCAGGGCCTAGATCTATCTTATCTTCTTATCTTATATAATACAGACGTTACTTCAAAAAAAGAAGATGATTACGTCCTACGCGTCATGCACTTAGTCATGCATATTAACCAATGACTCAAATTCTGCCAAGTCACTGGTTTTTCTGGCTAGCTCAGGCAACCCATTCCATGCTCTAATAGCACTAGGGAAGAAGGAGTATTTCTACAAATTTGTCCTAGCATATGGGACGAGGAATGTGCCTTTATTTTTGTGTCTTTCAGAGTATTTTATTAAATTTTGTTTTTGTATTTGAAGATTATGGTTCAGTGTTTTATGTATAATTGCTACTTTACTTTTGAGTCTTCTGTCCTGAAGGCTTTCTAAATTTAGTGATTTTACTAATGGTGTTACCCTAGTCAAATGTGAATATTCGTTTGTTATGAATCTCACTGCTCTATTTTGTGTTTGTTCCAGTTTCTTAATGTTTTCTTGAGTTGAGGGGTCCCACACGGTGGATGCATATTCTATTATTGGCCTAACCAAGGTTAAATAACATTTTAGTTTTATGTTCTTATTTGATTTATAGAAATTTCTTTTAATAAACCCTAATGCTTTGTTGGATTTTTTTATAGTTTCATCAATATGTGGATTCCATGACAGTTTTTCATTTATTATAACACCTAGGTATTTTGAGTTTTTAGTCTGTGTTACTGGTTTGCCATGAATAAGATAAGTGGAATTAATTTGTTTAATTTTTTTTGTTACTCTTAACAACTGACATTTTTCTGGGTGGAAAGACATGCTCCAATTTGATTCCCATTTCTGTAATTCATCTAATTCTCTTTGTAAAATATCTGTGTCTTGTTTTGTTTTTATTGTTCTATATATTATGCAATCGTCTGCAAATAATCTGACTTTTGTTCCTGAACTAATGCAATTTGGTAAATCATTTATGTAAATTAAAAATAGTAGAGGACCCAAGACTGTTCCTTGAGGTACACCTGAGTTTACTGTTATTGGTGTTGATTTAGAGCCATTTATTATTACAGTTTGTTCTCTCCCTATCAGAAAATCTTTAATCCACTGATGCAGTGGACCGTTAATGCCGAAATATTTTAATTTTTTAAGCAAACTATGGTGGTGAACTTTGTCAAAAGCCTTGGAAAAATCTAGTAAGATAGCATCTATTTGTTCACTATTATCTAAACCTTTTGAGAAATCATCAATTAGTCCTATTAGTTGTGTTTCACATGATCTATATTTCCTAAAGCCATGTTGGTATGGGGTGAGGACATTATGTTTGTCTAAGTGGTTTATGATGTTGCTACATATTATGTGTTCTAGTATTTTACATGTGATGCTGGTAAGTGATACTGGTCTGTAGTTTCCTGGATCAGATTTTTCTCCTTTTTTAAATAAAGATAGATGCAACATCTGCAAAAAAGTATGCACCATGAAACAGAAAGCCATTCAATGTGACACCTGCGATGAATGGTACCATGCATCATGTCTCCATATGAATACACCTGTGTATTATGCCTTAGGCAACAAAGATGCATCATGGCACTGTGTACCGTGTGGGTTACCTCAGTTTACATCAGGACTGTTTGATTCCTTTGATGCAAACACTTCTAACCCATACATCTTAAACACCATCCCAAAACCAACTCACCAACCACTAGCCAGATCCACTCCTGTTAAACCTAAATCTACTAAAATTAATACAACAGCCTCACTAAACAAACCTCCTAAAGAAGTAATACCAAAATACCTTAAAACCTTAGTAATAAATTTTCAAAGTATTAGAAACAAAACAGCAGACTTAGAAATTTTATTAGAATGTGAGAAACCAGACATAATTGCAGGAACAGAAACTTGGCTACATCCTGAAATTTATAATGCAGAAATTTTCAATAGTAATTATGAAATTTTTAGAAAAGATAGGGCTGATAATCATGGAGGAGTTCTTTTAGCAATAAAAATTATAGCTGAAGAAATTACCTTACCTAACTCAAAAAACATAGAATCTACATTTTGTAAAATTAATACCACCTCAACATCCCTTATAATAGGCAGCATTTACAGACCACCAAATTCTAGTTTAGAATACATGCAGGAACTATGTAATCAGATTACTACACTTAAAGAGACAAATAAAAATGCAGTTTTTTGGATTATGGGTGACTTCAACCTACCTGATATAAATTGGAAAACACTAACCATAGATAAACACCAAAACCTTAAGGACATAAATGAGCTTTTCATAGAAACTTTACACAACCTAAGTTTAGATCAAATCATTAAAAAGCCAACTAGATTAAACAACACATTAGATCTCTTCTTAAACAACAGACCTGGATTAGTAGTTGATTATGATATTATCCCTGGTCTATCAGACCATGAGATCATAAAAGTACACAGTCAGATAAAAGCAGTAGCCAATACAAAAACCAAAAGAAAAATCTTACTCTGGAATAAATGTAACCTAACACAACTACACCAAGCTGCATTAAACTCTCAACAAACATTCTTATTAGAAAAAGACATTAACCAACCAGTCGATGATCTCTGGAATTTCATTAAAAACACCATCTTAAAAGCATTATAGAAAATCATATACCAACTAAATACACATCAAACAAAATAAATAAATGCTGGTTTAATAATAGACTAAAGAAGCTTTGTAAACAGAAGGAAAACCTATATAGAAAATTTAAAGAAACCAAGGCAGAAAGAGTTTACAAAAAGTATATAAAAATTAAACACCTAACCCAAAAAGTAAGCAGACAGCTGCAGAGTGAATACATAAACAATGTAATATCTAAAGATAACAACAAAAACCTATGGTCATACATTAAGTCTAAGAAAATGGAAACAACAGGCATAGCGCCATTAAAAGATGAACATAACATAATACATAATGATAATGAAACTAAAGCAAACATCCTAAACAAATACTTTGCATCAGCATTCTCAGCCCCAGGAGACAAAGACATATTTCTTAATTTGAACCAAGTAGACAACATAGAAGATTTAGTAGTACAAGAAAATGGAATTAAAAAACTATTAGCCAACACCAAACCAAATAAAGCGTCTGGACCTGATGGTATTCCAGCTAGATTACTCAAAGAACTAAGCAATGAGCTAGCCCCAGTGTTCAAAATACTCTTTCAGGCATCGCTTAACCAGGGCAGAGTACCAAAGGACTGGAAAGAAGCTAATGTCACCCCCCTATTTAAAAAAGGAGAAAAATCTGATCCAGGAAACTACAGACCAGTATCACTTACCAGCATCACATGTAAAATACTAGAACACATAATATGTAGCAACATCATAAACCACTTAGACAAACATAATGTCCTCACCCCATACCAACATGGCTTTAGGAAATATAGATCATGTGAAACACAACTAATAGGACTAATTGATGATTTCTCAAAAGGTTTAGATAATAGTGAACAAATAGATGCTATCTTACTAGATTTTTCCAAGGCTTTTGACAAAGTTCACCACCATAGTTTGCTTAAAAAATTAAAATATTTCGGCATTAACGGTCCACTGCATCAGTGGATTAAAGATTTTCTGATAGGGAGAGAACAAACTGTAATAATAAATGGCTCTAAATCAACACCAATAACAGTAAACTCAGGTGTACCTCAAGGAACAGTCTTGGGTCCTCTACTATTTTTAATTTACATAAATGATTTACCAAATTGCATTAGTTCAGGAACAAAAGTCAGATTATTTGCAGACGATTGCATAATATATAGAACAATAAAAACAAAACAAGACACAGATATTTTACAAAGAGAATTAGATGAATTACAGAAATGGGAATCAAATTGGAGCATGTCTTTCCACCCAGAAAAATGTCAGTTGTTAAGAGTAACAAAAAAAATTAAACAAATTAATTCCACTTATCTTATTCATGGCAAACCAGTAACACAGACTAAAAACTCAAAATACCTAGGTGTTATAATAAATGAAAAACTGTCATGGAATCCACATATTGATGAAACTATAAAAAAATCCAACAAAGCATTAGGGTTTATTAAAAGAAATTTCTATAAATCAAATAAGAACATAAAACTAAAATGTTATTTAACCTTGGTTAGGCCAATAATAGAATATGCATCCACCGTGTGGGACCCCTCAACTCAAGAAAACATTAAGAAACTGGAACAAACACAAAATAGAGCAGTGAGATTCATAACAAACGAATATTCACATTTGACTAGGGTAACACCATTAGTAAAATCACTAAATTTAGAAAGCCTTCAGGACAGAAGACTCAAAAGTAAAGTAGCAATTATACATAAAACACTGAACCATAATCTTCAAATACAAAAACAAAATTTAATAAAATACTCTGAAAGACACAAAAATAAAGGCACATTCCTCGTCCCATATGCTAGGACAAATTTGTACAAATACTCCTTCTTCCCTAGTGCTATTAGAGCTTGGAATGGGTTGCCTGAGCTAGCCAGAAAAACCAGTGACTTGGCAGAATTTAAGTCATTGGTTAATATGCATGACTAAATGCATGACGCGTAGGACGTAATCATCTTCTTTTTTGAAGTAACGTCTGTATTATATAAGATAAGATAAGACATAAATATTAGCACCACTTCTTCATGTATATCACAACTAAGTCATGACATTTGCTGTGTTCCTAACATTATTTTTGTATGACAGACCTATACTGTGCTGATAAGATAACCATGTTGTTGTAGGGAGCAAGTTTGTGGCTCCAGTTCAGGTACAGCAGCAAGCACCAGATTTTCAAGGTCAAGCAGTGGTAGACGGAGCATTCAAGGAAATCAAACTGTCTGATTTCAAGGGAAAGTACCTTGTATTGTTCTTCTATCCACTAGATTTGTAAGTCTTAATGGAAAACTGAACAATATTTACTTTAAATGTTTGAAATTTATTTTATTGTATTGAAAATATTCCAATACTATTCAAAAGTGCAACAAAAGAGTTTTTTATTGAATTTCTTTTTGTTTGGCAAGTTCAGAGATTAAAAAATTTACTTATTTCCTGCCTACAACTTAGCCTTGCTCCATCACAGGTCTGTATGATCTTCAATCTATTTCTTTTTTTTCTCAGTTTCCCTTATTAATGTAATTTTTAGTGTTGAATGTTTAATGCTTGACTCCATGCATAGTTATTTTCAGTTCCATGAAGTCTTTTAAAATTTTGTTTTAAAATAAAAAGTCCATGGAGTACAACTATCAACTTTCATCCGCTACATTTTTAATGAACAGATCACTTTCTTTCATATATTTTAGTGATTTGTTAAGTCATCAGGTGTTACTATGATTATCATTATATATTCTTGTTTTTAAATTTTTCATCTAATGTTAACACATTCTGACTTTATAAAATTTAATTAATTTTTTTTTGTCAACAGTACTTTTGTGTGTCCCACAGAGATTACAGCCTTTAGTGACAGTATTGAACAGTTTAAGAAACTTGACACTGCTGTAGTTGGGGTGTCTACTGACTCACATTTTACACATTTGGCTTGGATAAACACACCAAGAAAGGTAATTAGATGACTCTGTCTGAGATTATTGTTTAACCTTCAGATGAGATTTTTGTATAATTGCTTGATTTTCATTTATGATAAAGAAATAATAATGATTACTAGAAAAAAAATATTTTGTTTCTTGTCTTTAAAAAAAAATAATCCTTTCAATTTAAGAGATGCAATTCTTGCTATACCAAGGCCTACCAAAAATACACAGGATTATCTGATTTTGTAAAAATAATATAATTTTCATGGAGACATATTCACACAATCTTTTATTTATTAATTATTTTTTTTTAGAAAAGGAGCTAATCATATTTAAGTTTGTTGTTTGTAATGTTACAGTTATCAATTTGAAAAGTAGTCCTGTAAAAATCATTAGTAACAATTTCTTTTAACCCTTGATGTGTATACATGTGTATATATGACAACATCTTCTTTTTTGGTGACTTGTTTTATAACTGTGTTTTTTGCTTCTTCACAAAATTGGCTGATAATGCGACTCTTTTTGCCATGCTCTCAGAAAGCTCAGACATAAATGAGTATTTTTAGAGAAATAGAACACATTGAAAAATACTGTAAAGATAATTTTTTATTAATAAATTTAAAAAAAAAATGATAATCCATTTATGTAGGGAAAAGAAGGAAAATGATATTGTTTCTGTTGCTGGAGAGACCATTGAAATAGTGCAAACTTTTAAATACACAATAAATTAAATTTTACTGCAAATACTGATTAAATCAGCAAAAAAGGGAAGCAAAGATTACGATTACTTACAAAATGTAATCATTTAATGTTAGTGAAAAGGCCTTAGCTATATTTTATCATGCTCACATCTGCAATATTTTAAGTTTTAATAACACTGCCTGGTATGGCAATCTGAACATAAAAAAAAAATAAACTTCAAAGAATCCTAAATGCTGCTTGTAAAATCATTGGCAAAAAACAAACACCATTTGGCCAGCTGTGGAAGAAAAACATCCATAAAAAAAGTTAAAAAGATTCTAGAAATAAAAAATCACCTTTTGAGTCAGGATTTTGTGATTTTACCATCACAAAAGAGATACAAGACACCAATAGCAAAGACATAGAGATACAAAAACTCTTTTGTTTCCATGGCAATCAAATCATTAAATAGTAACTATCTGATATTAACTTTTTGCTTGTAAATTATGAGTGAGTGGTGTGAGTGTATATTTTGGTTTTCTATAGTTATGATGTTTTGTTTGGTGTAATACACAAATTGTAAGACAAATTTCCTTATGGATAATAAAGATTATTATTATTATTAAAATATTAAAAAGTCACCTTATTACCATTCATCTTATTAGCTTGCAAACTCTTTATGGGTTCGAAATTAACTGGGTGGACAGATATTTTGAAAATTACTCTAACAATATTTTTATAAATTTGACAGTTTATATATATTTCTGGACCAAACTTCCTACCCAATGGGCCACACAGTGAAAATTCTGGTTTGACCATTATAATTTTTACAAGAAATTTTAAGAAATAACAGAATGAAAAATGATAGACCACCATCAGCTTTACAAAGGAGAATTTGATTTATTAAAACTACTTTTTACAATTTGTTTCTCTTGTCCACTTCATTGGCAGGCTGATATTGTTACATATGTAAAATATTGCTGGTAATTCTTGTAACCTAGAATTCTATTCAAGTTAAAACTTTGTTATTGAAACCATTCCATTTTTTTATGTCTTTTTTTTTTTAATTGAACAGCAAGGTGGACTTGGAGGATTGAAATATCCACTCCTGTCTGATTTTAATAAAGTTATAAGTAAAAGCTATGGGGTGTTAATAGAAAAAGCAGGAATCTCATTAAGGTACGTAGTTGCAGTATCAACAGTGATTGATCTGCTGAATAGTTTTTTTTAATGTACTTGCTTTTCTTTCTTGCTAACTCTGACTTGAATTTTGTTTTCAAGCAAGTTATAAAGAGGAAGAAGGTTACTGTCACATCATTGTTTGATAGTGACATTTATTGGTTGTGGATCACGAGATATGCTGGATTATGGAGAATATGATCTCACACAGGGAAATCATGAACTTAGAATAAATAGGATAACTAAACATAATTGTGAATATGCGTTACTATTTTCTTGTTTCGTACATTAAACTATTTTAAAGCGCCCAAAGCACCAATATATATAAATGTCTGTTATTTAATTTTCAATATTATTTTTTTGTGTGATGTCTTGATAGTTTTCATACATTTATCTTACAAGTAATTAAGATTTACTTGAAGTGGAAGCATCCCTTAAAGAACAAACTTTAATTTCATGAAAATATTGAAAATTGTTGGAAGCTGAATTATTTCTTAACAAATTAAATTCTCTTTTAAATTTTGTGTTCATTCTCTATGTCAGGCTTGTCTTTGAGGCTGAAGATTAATGAGGAGTGCAGTATTTCACATGGTTACACAACCCCAGCTGTGATCTACATTTTACCACATCCAGCACTGACATAGCCATTGTCCGCTGAAGGTTGATTTAGATTCTCTTTTTGCCATCTAAGTCTGTCCTCAGCAGTGGATTTTCTTTTGGTTTTAAATGTGTATCCTGGGGCCTTTGTGCGTGATCTCTATCTGCCTTGTTCCAAAGCCGCTTGCAACTAGGTGCTCTTTCTTATGTCAGTTTAAGCAAGTTGGTGACTAAGCTGGTCTTTAAAGCATTTCCTTTAGGCACCTATGTTATGCCTACCACCTTTCAGCTCAACATAAAAGACACTATATAAGTACGTTAAAAGTTCAAAATATATTGAAATGTATCATTTTTATTTATTTTATTTATGTTATTAAAATACAAGAGAATTTAAAAATAGTAAGAAAAAATGCATTGCATGAAGGTATATTTATTTCCTTTTTTTGTGTTTTAGGGGTCTTTTTATCATTGACCCTAAAGGAACAGTTCGACAAATTACAATTAATGACTTGCCTGTTGGACGTTCTGTTGACGAAGTCTTGAGACTAGTTGAAGCTTTCAAATTCACAGACAAGTCTGGTGAAGGTGAGTAAGGTTTCTTGTGAGCAACACACTCTGGTATCTAGGCTACGAAGAGGAAAGCTTCTAATGAATAATTTGAATCTTGCGATTTCAAAATTTGGATTAATGTTCTTCTCTTGATTTGTCAAAAGTTGATCACTGGGGAAGAATGTCTTATTCTTCAATTTTTTAATAAATATGTAGACATTTTTTTCCTTTTTTTTTTTTAAAGGTTATATTTAAATTTTGGATTACTTTTCTTAAAGGGTTTATATTAATAACATTTTAAAACAAATTTTGGTATTAAATATTACAATCGTTTATATTTTTTTCTGGATGATTTATTCTTGAAGTTGTTTTTTTAACCACTTGAGCCACTAATCAGTTGTCAGAATCCATCTAACCCATCCTTAAAACAAAGGGATAAAACTCTATATCAATAATTTTCAAAAATCATTTTTATACTAAATTCACTGAAAAAAAAACCTAATAAAACTCATAAATATCTTCTTTTTATAATAGAGAAGAGACCTAAGGATCAGCATCATGTTTCAAGTCATAATAAAGCTCAAAAACATTAAGATATCATGTCAGATTTAGTTGCTTTAAGATATCATGTCAGATTAGTTGCATTCCGATCTCCCCTTTGACTAGATCTAACATAATCAAAACTGCATCATTTTTTTTCTTCACTTTCTTTACTGTCTCAAATGTCTATAAATCATGTACCCTAAACATTACTTCCTTACTCTTCAGCTGAAACATTAATATTCCCACTAAATCATATTCAATTAAAGTGTACACATTAGTCCAAATATGTTCCATTTTTGTAGGTTAGCAAAAATGTTTTTAAAATTTTTAATAAATGATAAAAATTCATTCCAACATACACAAACACCCAAAAATTGCTTCACTGTCGCTCTCTTAGGTCAGAATTTGTAAAGGTATAAATAGTTATTTAAAAACTAGCTGTGCATGTGTAAACGAAACAACTCAAAAACAGCCATTGTCAATGTATCCTGGTGACTAGTTGTGAAATAGTTAAGCATGGAATACTTTGAGTTATTTTTTTCAGGTTTCATTGTCATTTTGATTTCTTTTTATTTATATTAATAAAATTTGTAAACAAATTTTGTTGTTAAATATTACAATGGTTTATATTTTTGTTTTGTCTTAACGAGACAACAAAAAATTATTTTGTTTGTTCCACAGTGTGTCCTGCCAATTGGAAGCCTAACAGTCCCACCATTAAGCCAACACCTGAAGGTTCCAAAGAATACTTTCAAAAATGAATAAGGCATCATGTTAATATGTGTTCAACTGTTTTAGTTGATACCTGTTGGAAAAGACTTTTACTTTGATTTATAGACATATTCAGAATTAGTTTCCTAAGGAATGATTATTGTGTTGCACAAAAATAAAATAAACAATAAAAACAGTAAAAGAGAAAGATGTACACTCTATTCAGTATGTTCTTATTGATTTTAAATGTTTTTTTTTCTGAAATAGCTTTGTAATATTTATAAAAGTTTTGATTTTTTGTTTGTTTGTGAAATTCATTTCAGTCTCTGCACTTGGTTTCTAAAACCTTACGTTTTATTTATATAGGAAAAAAACAACCTTTTCAAAGTTATCCAACAGATAATAGTGTAGAATAATTTGATTAGATTTGGACAAAGCATTCACCATAAGATTCTTATCATAGCATTAAAATATGTATTGTTGCTCAAAACAGTGCATAACTTTTAAAGCTTAGAATACATATAGTTAGAACTTTAGAACCTAAAGCAATGTTTCTATAAGAACATAAACTCCTTTTCAAAAATACATTAAACAGAAACAGGTAAATGTTTGAAACATCAGCTTTGAGTTCAGTTCTCATTAAGGTATATTTATTGCATGTACAGATTATTGTTTTTAGAAAATGAACAATATGCTATCAAAAACATACATTAATTGCAGTAAATCTTTAGTGAAATTAGTCATATTAATGACATTTTAAGAAAATTATATAACTCGCATAACTTCTCTCCTTTTCTGTCTGTCTCTGGAACCTCTTTTTGTTGTTTCTTTTTTTCATCCTGCGCTTCGTTATGTTCTTGAACTTGGCTTGGCTACCTAGAAGGGGGCTCGAGGTTCGACACCCGTTGTGTTTACTGAGCGCCTAAAGGCAGCAATCAACTCCTAGATACCCCCACCCCCCACTAGTCCACAAATGAGATGCTATAAGCATGATAGTAGCGCTATAAAAAAAGCTATAATAATAAAGGAACTCAAAGGCATTGTTCAAATCAAGGAGAAACCAAGAGCTTGAGTAGTTTTGTTCTAACAAACTTCAAACCATTAGGAACCAATTTTTGTATATTTAAATTAGGCTGGTGGTTAGATTTGTTTACTGGTGAGAGAGTTCTAACAGAAAAAACAATAACCGGTATGTAACTGAAGATTATTGTTTCTAATTGACGCTATACATATATAATCTCATTTTAACACTTTAAAGGACGTCTTTAACTGAAATAAAGCATTATAATACTGTTATTATAAATGGTTAATATTCCGACATGGATTTATAGCTAGATGAAAATTGGTGTCCCTTGAAAATAAATAGAACGCCCTTTGAGTCAACACGTTGCACCAAATTTAAGAAAGGCTGTTATTGTTCTTCAACCAAGGAAATCCAGAAAGCGTCCATTTGGTAAACCTAGCCGTTGAAATTTTTAAGCTCATGCGTTTTTCTTGAGACAAACCATAGACTTTCTATATAAAAACTATACCTCAGGTAGAGGTCACCTGTAGATATTTTGTGAAGTCAATTTTGATATTTCCAATTAGGCTTCCAACCGCCAAGTCAGGTGCAGGGAGGAAATGTGAACACTATTTCCAGGCTTATTTAAAATTTAATTATAGCAATTTTTAAAAATATGAATTAACTAGCATTACACATCGCCTACGCCACTTAGTTTCCAAGCTATATATTGTTTATTTAGGCCGGAACATCCTTTCATTTTTTTGACTTTCAATAATTAGGCCGCCCTCCCCCCAACATACGGGATTTTTAGTGGGTTTTTTTTTTTACACTGAAATGGAACGGCACACTCTTCTTCCTTCCCTCTCTCTTTACTTCTCTCCTTTTCTGTCTGTCTCTGGAACCTCTTTTTGTTGTTTCTTTTTTTCATCCTGCGCTTCGTTATGTTCTCTGACATAGACTTTTGACTTAATTCGAAGCAAACGGTTTTATAACGCACGCACACATACTTTTCGGTCGTAAATTCTAGTATCACTTTTACCCCCCAGCCCACAACTAAACAAAAAAGTTCTACGTATACTCACTAACTTTTCTTCGGCTTCTTAAATTAATATGTAATATACTCTGTTGCCCAACCCCCGCTTTCACAATTTTTGTTCCCTTTTTTTTAAAAATGACGACACTTTTTTAGCCTCTTAGAATTTATAGATCATTCCCCACACACCCTTGTATTCTAGATTAGTTTTACCTTTTTTTTTCATCCTTTAATCATAAGCCAATCAATGAAAGGTAGATATTAGACACAGCACACCATCATTTTCAGGCTTTAGGGCAAACAAATTGCGTTTTCCAATGGCCTCAATGAAATGTATTCCGCCCCCCCCCCCCTGACTGTCTGCTATGGTAATTGCCTCAATTTCGGCCTAGGAGTTTCAGCAGTAATCACCACAAGGTGCACTTATTTCAAAGTGTGGAAGACCAGGAGGACACCAAGACCAGAATTGATGGTGGCTAAGAAGGCCGATCCATATATATCCTATATATATATATTGATAGGTTTTGCTGGCGGCTGTTTGTATGGAGAGACAGTTATTCATGACAGAACTGACGTATCCAGTATGTAGCTGTTTTAAGGCTTTCTTTTCGGCTTCCCATGATGTTCCTGCAAGGTGTTTTACTATGTTTAATCTTTGTGATTCTTTTTCTTTTAAATCTGCCATTAAATGTCTTAAAGTCAGTCTTTGGTTTAATTTTACACCTAGATATGTTGGGTTTTCTTCTTTATTTATTTGCTGTGAGTCTATTTTTAAGATATAGATTCTTTTTGCTGTTTGTTGTTGTGGCTTAAGATTGAATAAACCGACTTTTCTTTGTTTCTTTTCCATAATTTTGAATACGCGGAGATAGTTATGACTAGTTGTGAGGGGTCTATTTAATTTGGATCTAGTCAGCAATGGATATTTCTATGTAGTCCAAATTAAGAGGTCATCTGCGTAAAGTGCCTTATTGTCCGAAATGAGGTCCGGGAGATCATTCAATTTAAACAGCGTAAGACATGTATTAAGTTTAAATTGTGACATTGCAGTTATTAAATATTAATGATCAGGTGGGTATGTGACCTTCTTGATCGAGCGTATCGGGAATAAATCAATAAGACACAACACAATGAATTGTCTTAGGGTCTACATGCAACGTACATAGATCATTCACTGCAAAGGTGAGATTGGGTACAAAGACAAAAAGAAATGGGGAAGAGAGAGAATGTTGCTAAATATCGACACAGGGAGTGGAAACAAAAGCACCAGCCTATATAGTATTTAGATAGGCGCATTGAAATACATTTATTGACTCATGTTGTCCCTGTTATTTAAAACATATCCAGTTTCTATAAGTATTAGGCCTATATATAAAGCCTTGACCAGGCTACCATAGTTATGTTTCAGTTAACTAAAGATTGGCTTCCAATCATTCGATAGTAACCCAACTGACAAAATCTTCTAATGTTATAGAAAAAGACAAAACAAGTTCAGAAATAAAGGCCTATAGACCAAAACAAGAGTGGTGGGGCATTAGTGCTCTTTACCTTCCCTTAATAAAAAACGTTATTTCACACACACCCAGCACAGTAGGCTATTTTCACCATCTTAACACAAAAAGAACAAAGCAAATGAAATATATCATAGGTAGATTATCCACAACCAACAAAAGGTAACTGTGGAATCGTTAAATTAGGCTAAATCAAATTTAGTTGTTCACTTGCAATAAACAAGAAAAACAGCAAATACTTTTTAAAAAAGATAATACGTCATTTATACAACTTATAGAGCGCTTGTTTTTCTGTTAATAACCAATGAATGTTAGATTCAAAAGTAATGGAACATTAACAAAATTAAAACGGTCAAACTAAGAGTTTTCCCAGTGTGGCCAACGAGCTAGTAGGTAGCCCCTAATTCTTTTCGAAGTGTGGCCAAAGAGCTAGTAGGTAGCCCCTAATTCTTTTCCCAGTGTGGCCAAAGACCTAGTAGGTAGCCCCTAATTCTTTTCCCAGTGTGGCCAGCGAGCTAGTAGGTAGCCCCTAATTCTTTTCCCAGTGTGGCCAGCGAGCTAGTAGGTAGCCCCTAATTCTTTTCCCAGTGTGATCCACGAGCTAGTAGGTAGCCCCTAATTCTTTTCCCAGTGTGGCCAGCGAGCTAGTAGGTAGCCCCTAATTCTTTTCCCAGTGTGGCCAGCGAGCTAGTAGGTAGCCCCTAATTCTTTTCCCAGTGTGATCCACGAGCTAGTAGGTAGCCCCTAATTCTTTTCCCAGTGTGGCCAAAGCGCTAGTAGGTAGCCCCTAATTCTTTTCAAGGTGTGGCCAACGAGCTATTAGGTAGCCCCTAATTCTTTCCCCAGTGTGATCAACGAGCTAGTAGGTAGCCCCTAATTCTTTTCCCAGTGTGGCCAACGAGCTAGTAGGTAGCCCCTAATTCTTTTCCCAGTGTGGCCAACGAGCTAGTAAGTAGCCCCTTATTCTTTCACCAGTGTGGCCAACGAGCTAGTAGGTAGTCCCTAATTCTTTTCCCAGTGTGGCCAACGAGCTAGTAGGTAGCCCCTAATTCTTTTCCCAGTGTGGCCAAAGACCTAGTAGGTAGCCCCTAATTCTTTTCCCAGTGTGGCCAGCGAGCTAGTAGGTAGCCCCTAATTCTTTTCCCAGTGTGATCCACGAGCTAGTAGGTAGCCCCTAATTCTTTTCCCAGTGTGGCCAAAGACCTAGTAGGTAGCCCCTAATTCTTTTCCCAGTGTGGCCAAAGCGCTAGTAGGTAGCCCCTAATTCTTTTCAAGGTGTGGCCAACGAGCTATTAGGTAGCCCCTAATTCTTTCCCCAGTGTGATCAACGAGCTAGTAGGTAGCCCCTAATTCTTTTCCCAGTGTGGCCAACGAGCTAGAAGGTAGCCCCTAATTCTTTTCCCAGTGTGGCCAACGAGCTAGTAGGTAGCCGCTAATTCTTTTCCCAGTGTGGCCAACGAGCTAGTAGGTAGCCGCTAATTCTTTTCCCAGTGTGACCAACGAGCTAGTAGGTAGCCCCTAGTTCTTTTCCCAGTGTGACCAACAAGCTAGTAGGTAGCCCCTAATTCTTTTCCCAGTGTGACAAACGAGCTAGTAGGTAGCTCCTAATTCTTTTCCCAGTGTGGCCAACGAGCTAGTAGGTAGCCCCTAATTCTTTTCCCAGTGTGGCTAACGAGCTAGTAGGTAGCCCCTAATTCTTTTCCCAGTGTGGCCAACGAGCTAGTAGGTAGCCCCTAATGCTTTTCCTTGTGTGACCAACGAGCTAGTAGGTAGCCCCTAGTTCTTTTCTTAGTGTGACCAACGAGCTAGTAGGTAGCCCCTAATTCTTTTCCCAGTGTGACCAACGAGCTAGTAGGTAGCCCCTAGTTCTTTTCCCAGTGTGACCAACAAGCTAGTAGGTAGCCCCTAATTCTTTTCCCAGTGTGACAAACGAGCTAGTAGGTAGCCGCTAATTCTTTTCCCAGTGTGGCCAACGAGCTAGTAGGTAGCCCCTAATTCTTTTCCCAGTGTGGCTAACGAGCTAGTAGGTAGCCCCTAATTCTTTTCCCAGTGTGGCCAACGAGCTAGTAGGTAGCTCCTAATTCTTTTCCCAGTGTGGCCAACGAGCTAGTAGGTAGCCCCTAATTCTTTTCCCAGTGTGGCCAACGAGCTAGTAGGTAGCCCCTTATTCTTTCACCAATGTGGCCAACGAGCTAGTAGGTAGTCCCTAATTCTTTTCCCAGTGTGACCAACGAGCTAGTAGGTAGCCCCTAATTCTTTTCCCAGTGTGGCCAACGAGCTAGTAGGTAGCCGCTAATTCTTTTCCCAGTGTGGCCAACGAGCTAGTAGGTAGCCCCTAATTCTTTTCCCAGTGTGGCTAACGAGCTAGTAGGTAGCCCCTAATTCTTTTCCCAGTGTGGCCAACGAGCTAGTAGGTAGCTCCTAATTCTTTTCCCAGTGTGGCCAACGAGCTAGTAGGTAGCCCCTAATTCTTTTCCCAGTGTGGCCAACGAGCTAGTAGGTAGCCCCTTATTCTTTCACCAATGTGGCCAACGAGCTAGTAGGTAGTCCCTAATTCTTTTCCCAGTGTGACCAACGAGCTAGTAGGTAGCCCCTAATTCTTTTCCCAGTGTGGCCAACGAGCTAGTAGGTAGCCGCTAATTCTTTTCCCAGTGTGACCAACGAGCTAGTAGGTAGCCCCTAGTTCTTTTCCCAGTGTGACCAACAAGCTAGTAGGTAGCCCCTAATTCTTTTCCCAGTGTGACAAACGAGCTAGTAGGTAGCTCCTAATTCTTTTCCCAGTGTGGCCAACGAGCTAGTAGGTAGCCCCTAATTCTTTTCCCAGTGTGGCTAACGAGCTAGTAGGTAGCCCCTAATTCTTTTCCCAGTGTGGCCAACGAGCTAGTAGGTAGCCCCTAATGCTTTTCCTTGTGTGACCAACGAGCTAGTAGGTAGCCCCT
>JAZGLO010000754.1:40000-82699 GCA_036873155.1 Biomphalaria sudanica | reverse complement strand
ACAGTCAGGCTGGGCAGAGCACGTTTCCCGTATGGGGGACGAACATATTGTTCGGCGTGACAGAGGTGCCCCACGGAAACGTTTCTTTAGAAAATCAATGCAATGATTTAAGTCTAAAGACTTTCTTCCAAGCCAATAAAAGTAGGCCTACAATAGTTTTACGCAAAAAATGGATTGCAAAACTATTAGACGGACGTGAGCTGTGCTTTGTCTAGACTGTAGGAGGACTTAAGAGACTTTATATTTAATCGCCATGTACAATTACATTTAGAACTAACAGCACACTAAAGCAACTCTTCAGATTAGTAGTCTTTATCTGATCGTTCATTTTCGTAATTACAAATATATATATATATATTCCCAAATGACTTCGGGCATATAACCTTACTTATGAAATTATTTAACCGAGCGAGGCTCGGCCACCTGATATTTATTACTAAAGTCTACTTCATTTATTTCATTTTATCGTGGGAAGCGTGTTCGACAGGTTAAGTGCGCTTGAACTTGGCTTGTCTCGGCTACCTAGAAGGGGGCTCGAGGTTCGACACCCGACTCGGGCAGAGTTGCGTTTACTGAGCGCCTAAAGGCAGCACGGAAAACCAACTCCTAGATACCATCTCCCCCCCACCGGTCCACAAATGAGATTGAACCAAAGCGCTCTGAGCATGCTATAAGCATGAAAGTAGCGCTATATAAAAGCTATAATAATAATAATATCACAAATTGATTTTGTCTATATTATAAATAATAAACGTGTTCACCAGAACGTTATTCAAGTTGATTGAAGTCTTATTAATTATGATATTTTACGCCTACAACGGTTTAGTTGTCTACCAGCCGTTTGCTGCTACAAGTCAATGACCGTTAACAGCTCACAGAAACAGGTGACCTTTACATCGTCACCGCCATAGATTGAGACTACGTTTACTTTAAGTTCCTTAAAAACGTGGAACATGTGGTCTGACTTAATATGGTTCTTCTTTGTCTCGGAAGACAATGGATGCGCCGAGATGAGTCACTGGCTTTGGCTTCGTCTTGAGACGGGGCAGAATCTGATGTGGCAAATCAAGCCGATTCTGGAGCGGCAGACTGCCACAATTCGTGCATGTGTATGCCTCTGATTCAGGGCTAGCGGACAGGGCAGCTTTCTGTTTTCCCTCTTGATTAAGGCAGCTTCGTTTTTTTTTTTACTCTCAGCGAGGATCGTCCCAGCACGCACAGTCTGTCTCCATGCACTCCGGTCTTTGGCTATTTCTTCCCACATACTTTCGTTGATGTGTGCGGCTCTCATGTCTCGCTTGCAGACATCTCTATAGGTTAGTCTTGGTCTGACGTATAGGTGAAGGGAAACATCCGATAACGAGGCCAGATGTTTAGGGATCTATGAGCTCACGCAAATCAAAGTTAATTAGCCTCCGTCTACTCATACCTGAATTTTAATTTTGTTACGACAAATATTGACCTACATAGCGATCTTGACATAAGTATATTAGCAGCTTTTTATTATTTCAAACCGGATGCAACATACCCATTTAAAAATTAAGTGCACACTATATGCTAGCCTCTAGAAGCAGAAACGGCCTTAAAATAATTGGAAGGCCCTAGGCGAAATAAATTTGTTCCAAAAAAAAATTAATAAATAAATAAACGGAAAAAAAAAGTGCACAATTTATTTCAAACGTAGTGAACTACAGCAGTAACATTTGGTACAAGTTTCACTATTTCTTCACTAAAAAACATGTGAGAAGCCTCCACAAAAGGGAGGCCCTATGTGGCTGCGTAGTAAGCCTACACCTAATGCCGGCCCTGATAGGAGAGTTCAATTATTCCCAAACTCAAGGAGGAGTGAACTTTGCGAAGTTCCTGCTTAAATCACTCACCAAATGTTGTATTTTGATTTTTTTTCTTTTAGGCTGTCTACATTTTCGTTGTTCGCCTTTCTCCTGGGTCTGATCTGCTACACTTGTGCTCCGAAGTCTCCAAATCAGGAAAGTACTTCCAGAAACAGCTCGAACAATGTAAGTTAATGACTTGGAACTCGTGTAATCCTCGGCAAACAAACTTGCGCCATGAAAATGGTCAACTACCACTTGTAATAAAAATAAATCTTTTAAGGAAGATTCAACTGGTATTAAGCGCTCACAGAGACTTAAAGATAGATAAGATGAACTGGCCATTTGTGACTGAGTTAATGAATGTCTAAGATTATAGTTGAAACATTGTCAGACAGTGCGCCACTATAAAAAAGGGGCATAATAACATTTGTAGAAACATGAGGAACATCAGATTATTGTTTTTATTATGTAGAAAAAAATTGAATGTTAATATTAAGAAATTATTACGGGGAACTAAATTCGAGTCGTTATAGGTAAGGGTCTGTTGCCGCTATAAAGTCTGACTTTTCAGGCAGAATCGATAGCTTGTTGGCAAATTAACAATTATCTGGTCAGAAACTTGATTTTGTATCAAGTCAAAATTTGGAGAAGAACTTTTATTTAAACTAGTGAATTACCGTGTGATCATTCATTGCATCTCTTATAGATGAGTGTTGAAATAGTTTCTTGATGGTTGAAATATTTGTATTATCTGAGTTATTATTGTCTCTCTATACAACGCAATCGCGTGCAGATTCTTCGTTGATACAGTAAACACTAACAAAACATAACATCAACACGCTGTGGATTGAAGTTTAGCCCTTTTAAAGAGGATCGGAGACTTGATATGCACTAAAATTTTTTGAGATATGGGTCTCCTTTTAATCAGCATAAGGTCATATTTCCGTAGCTCTATTTAAAAATGATTGAAAATATCCCTAGAACCATTTTGTGGGGCCTCCCATCAAGTAGCTACACTGACACTGATCAACATTTTGTGGGGCCTCCCATCAAGTAGCTACACTGACACTGATCAACATTTTGTGGGGCCTCCCATCAAGTAGCTACACTGACACTGATCAACATTTTGTGGGGCCTCCCATCAAGTAGCTACACTGACACTAATCAACATTTTGTGGGGCCTCCCATCAAGTAGCTACACTGACACTGATCAACATTTTGTGGGGCCTCCCATCAAGTAGCTACACTGACACTGATCAACATTTTGTGGGGCCTCCCATCAAGTAGCTACACTGACACTGATCAACATTTTGTGGGGCCTCCCATCAAGTAGCTACACTGACACTGATCAACATTTTGTGGGGCCTCCCATCAAGTAGCTACACTGACACTGATCAACATTTTGTGGGGCCTCCCATCAAGTAGCTACACTGACACTGATCAACATTTTGTGGGGCCTCCCATCAAGTAGCTACACTGACACTGATCAACATTTTGTGGGGCCTCCCATCAAGTAGCTACACTGACACTGATCAACATTTTGTGGGGCCTCCCATCAAGTAGCTACACTGACACTGATCAACATTTTGTGGGGCCTCCCATCAAGTAGCTACACTGACACTGATCAACATTTTGTGGGGCCTCCCATCAAGTAGCTACACTGACACTGATCAACATTTTGTGGGGCCTCCCATCAAGTAGCTACACTGACACTGATCAACATTTTGTGGGGCCTCCCATCAAGTAGCTACACTGACACTGATCAACATTTTGTGGGGCCTCCCATCAAGTAGCTACACTGACACTGATCAACATTTTGTGGGGCCTCCCATCAAGTAGCTACACTGACACTGATCAACATTTTGTGGGGCCTCCCATCAAGTAGCTACACTGACACTGATCAACATTTTGTGGGGCCTCCCATCAAGTAGCTACACTGACACTGATCAACATTTTGTGGGGCCTCCCATCAAGTAGCTACACTGACACTGATCAACATTTTGTGGGGCCTCCCATCAAGTAGCTACACTGACACTGATCAACATTTTGTGGGGCCTCCCATCAAGTAGCTACACTGACACTGATCAACATTTTGTGGGGCCTCCCATCAAGTAGCTACACTGACACTGATCAACATTTTGTGGGGCCTCCCATCAAGTAGCTACACTGACACTGATCAACATTTTGTGGGGCCTCCCATCAAGTAGCTACACTGACACTGATCAACATTTTGTGGGGCCTCCCATCAAGTAGCTACACTGACACTGATCAACATTTTGTGGGGCCTCCCATCAAGTAGCTACACTGACACTAATCAACATTTTGTGGGGCCTCCCATCAAGTAGCTACACTGACACTGATCAACATTTTGTGGGGCCTCCCATCAAGTAGCTACACTGACACTGATCAACATTTTGTGGGGCCTCCCATCAAGTAGCTACACTGACACTGATCAACATTTTGTGGGGCCTCCCATCAAGTAGCTACACTGACACTGATCAACATTTTGTGGGGCCTCCCATCAAGTAGCTACACTGACACTGATCAACATTTTGTGGGGCCTCCCATCAAGTAGCTACACTGACTCTGATCAACATTTTGTGGGGCCTCCCATCAAGTAGCTACACTGACACTGATCAACGTTTTGTGGGGCCTCCCATCAAGTAGCTACACTGACACTGATTAACATTTTGTGGTGCCTCCCATCAAGTAGCTACACTGACACTGATCAACATTTTGTGGTGCCTCCCATCAAGTAGCTACACTGACACTGATCAACATTTTGTGGGGCCTCCCATCAAGTAGCTACACTGACACTGATCAACATTTTGTGGGGCCTCCCATCAAGTAGCTACACTGACACTGATCAACATTATGTGGGGCCTCCCATCAAGTAGCTACACTGACACTGATCAACATTTTGTGGTGCCTCCCATCAAGTAGCTACACTGACACTGATCAACATTTTGTGGGGCCTCCCATCAAGTAGCTACACTGACACTGATCAACATTTTGTGGGGCCTCCCATCAAGTAGCTACACTGACACTGATCAACATTTTGTGGGGCCTCCCATCAAGTAGCTACACTGACACTGATCAACATTTTGTGGGGCCTCCCATCAAGTAGCTACACTGACACTGATCAACATTTTGTGGGGCCTCCCATCAAGTAGCTACACTGACACTGATCAACATTTTGTGGGGCCTCCCATCAAGTAGCTACACTGACACTGATCAACATTTTGTGGGGCCTCCCATCAAGTAGCTACACTGACACTGATCAACATTTTGTGGGGCCTCCCATCAAGTAGCTACACTGACACTGATCAACATTTTGTGGGGCCTCCCATCAAGTAGCTACACTGACACTGATCAACATTTTGTGGGGCCTCCCATCAAGTAGCTACACTGACACTGATCAACATTTTGTGGGGCCTCCCATCAAGTAGCTACACTGACACTGATCAACATTTTGTGGGGCCTCCCATCAAGTAGCTACACTGACACTGATCAACATTTTGTGGGGCCTCCCATCAAGTAGCTACACTGACACTTATCAACATTTTGTGGGGCCTCCCATCAAGTAGCTACACTGACACTGATCAACATTTTGTGGGGCCTCCCATCAAGTAGCTACACTGACACTGATCAACATTTTGTGGGGCCTCCCATCAAGTAGCTACACTGACACTGATCAACATTTTGTGGGGCCTCCCATCAAGTAGCTACACTGACACTGATCAACATTTTGTGGGGCCTCCCATCAAGTAGCTACACTGACACTGATCAACATTTTGTGGGGCCTCCCATCAAGTAGCTACACTGACACTGATCAACATTTTGTGGTGCCTCCCATCAAGTAGCTACACTGACACTGATCAACATTTTGTGGGGCCTCCCATCAAGTAGCTACACTGACACTGATCAACATTTTGTGGGGCCTCCCATCAAGTAGCTACACTGACACTGATCAACATTTTGTGGGGCCTCCCATAAAGTAGCTACACTGACACTGATCAACATTTTGTGGGGCCTCCCATCAAGTAGCTACACTGACACTGATCAACATTTTGTGGGGCCTCCCATCAAGTAGCTACACTGACACTGATCAACATTTTGTGGGGCCTCCCATCAAGTAGCTACACTGACACTGATCAACATTTTTTGGGGCCTCCCATCAAGTAGCTACACTGACACTGATCAACATTTTGTGGGGCCTCCCATCAAGTAGCTACACTGACACTGATCAACATTTTGTGGGGCCTCCCATCAAGTAGCTACACTGACACTGATCAACATTTTGTGGTGCCTCCCATCAAGTAGCTACACTGACACTGATCAACATTTTGTGGTGCCTCCCATCAAGTAGCTACACTGACACTGATCAACATTTTGTTGTGCCTCCCATCAAGTAGCTACACTGACACTGATCAACATTTTGTGGGGCCTCCCATCAAGTAGCTACACTGACACTGATCAACATTTTGTGGGGCCTCCCATCAAGTAGCTACACTGACACTGATCAACATTATGTGGGGCCTCCCATCAAGTAGCTACACTGACACTGATCAACATTTTGTGGGGCCTCCCATCAAGTAGCTACACTGACACTGATCAACATTTTGTGGGGCCTCCCATCAAGTAGCTACACTGACACTGATCAACATTTTGTGGGGCCTCCCATCAAGTAGCTACACTGACACTGATCAACATTTTGTGGGGCCTCCCATGAAGTAGCTACACTGACACTGATCAACATTTTGTGGGGCCTTCCATCAAGTAGCTACACTGACACTGTTCAACATTTTGTGGGGCCTCCCATCAAGTAGCTACACTGACATTGATCAACATTTTGTGGGGCCTCCCATCAAGTAGCTACACTGACATTGATCAACAACAACCTCGCTGTTTCTCCATCTTTCTTTTACTATTTATTATTTAAATAGAAATTTCCAGAAAACACAAAAAATTATTGATCTTTTCGTAGAATGTTGTTTCGAATATTTTCCCTGACTGCCAGAGTGTTTGTTTAAAAAGCTGTTGAAGCTTCTCTGGCTTTTAAGAAACGTTCCCCTAGTGATCAATTGGGAAGATGAGGTAAAAATCATCTGTTTCATTGACCTACGGTTAACGAGGATGTCATGTGGCCAGCACATTGACCAATCGCCTTTACTTTTCCCCAACTAACGTCATATACCCATTAGAACTGGGTGGACTCAGACTCGCCGAAAGATCCCTAAATTATAATTTCCAGTCTTGACCAGGATGCGAACTCCGGACCCCAGCTGGGAAGCCAAGCGCTTTACCCCTCAACCACAGCGCCTCTTTGCTGACTTTTACAAAGCTTATATGAGCTGTGTCTGTCTATCTGGAGTCTTATAAACCTTAGTTCTCCCAATTTCCAATCATTGATCGAGTTGAAACTTTTCACAATTATTCATTGTCAATGACAACGCATAATTCGATGAGAAATAATAGCGATTAGTTAATCGATTAATTTTAATTAATTTCTTTTATCTAGAGATAGCAGGGCTAAGCTATGGGGAGGCAAGCCTTGTGTAGAAAACTAGGTCGTTCGATAAATTTTTAAATCTAAGAATAGACATTAAAACATTCTACTTTTATAAGTACTTGTATTGCTCAATGGATGAAAGTCGGCGTTTTATCATGGAGGCTCGAGATCCATTTCAAAATCTAGAAACTTCTTCAAAATTGTTTTCGAAAAGGCAGCACGGAAACCTTCAATTTAACCCCCCTCTTCCCCCACCACCACCAACTGGTCCGCGGAAGTGATTGGACTATAGCGCACTTAGCATGTAATAAACATCAAAGTTGGGTTAAACACAAACAATTGATAAAAGTATTTCCAATCGCCCACATTCATTATTGTTCGTCTAGATCTACTAAAATAATAATAACGAAATTGATTCAAAATAATTTCACTCAATGTGCTCTTTATGTTTTGTTTAAGTATTTTTTTTTTCCTTTTTTGCCCTGCTTGTCGTCTGAACTGAATGTGCAGTCAAGCGTAATATTCAACATTCATAACATTCATATTATTTTATTGAGTGTAGTCAATAATGAAATGACCATCAAACATTTAGCAAGAACCAGAAATATTCATTTTTGACTTTTTAAATGGAATGAATTTCGGTTCTACGTTGTCGTGAAGAAAGTGAAAATTGTTTAAACTCTTTCTCTCCTAACTGACGATACCAACGTTGATTCCACCCGAATGTGGTAAATAATTACGGAGAGAAAGAGTTAAAGCTTAGGAGTTGATAATTTACAAGCATAAAAACTATTAACCCAAATGGTACTCTGCTATATAAACAATATAAATGTATAAGTTTGTTATTTTGTTTCTGTATAACTTCAGGGTTATTTACGGATGACTAGAGCAGGAACACCACCACCGTACAGTGTGGCCTGAAAGCTTCAAGTCAGAAGAAGATGGTGCTACGAGCTACTGAACTAGAGACTGGAGACTTGCGACTGGAGACTTGCTCGTTAACTTAGTGCTTGCAGTGACAGACAGACAGACAGAAAGACACGGATAAAAAAAAGAAAGAAAGGCGGAGAGATAGACTCAGAGAAATAGAAAGAAGGAAAGAAAGAATTAGACACTGATTGAAAGAGAGAGAAAGTGAAATAGAGAATGTTATTATGACAATCATGTAAGTAAACATATTTGATAAGAAAGCAGAGAGTGTTGACTCGAGACCAATCGTCTTTGTAGGCCTGTGGGCAGTTTAGACCAATAGCTCGCTTCCACCAGCTCAGTACCTGCCCACAGGTTGTGACAATACAGGCCAGTGTTGTGGCTTACTATGACGATTAGTCTCGGTTGACTGCAATACATTTGGATGGGATGGAATATAAAGAAATGGTCTAAAAGAGAAAGAAAAATATGCAGAAAAAGAGGGAAGGGGGGGGGGGCGACTACACAGATTTTTCATTGACACTTTTGCATTTTGTTCAAAACGTAACTATTTTTTTATTATTTTTTTTATTATTTTTTCCATGTCTAAACCAATCATTTCAGTAATTGCAACTGTTATCCAACTATGATAGATAATACTCCAACAGAGCTAACAAATCAACTTTATAAAAAATGAGATAGTTTACAGTGAAATTGTATATTAATTTATAAATACACAACGTCAGAATAGTTCATTGTAGATGTACACTTACAAAATTCAATATATGCAAATTAATAAAACTAAAAGAAAGAATGTAACAAGTGTTTATATAATAGCACATAATTGAAAAATTAATGTATAGAAATATAATGGTAAATCATTTAAAAAATTGATCTGCAAATTATATAATAATATACTCTAAACATAACGGCGACATTTAGCAATCCTGTAATTAGTATAACTAAAATAAGTGTCTATGTATATCGAAGATGCTGCTTTTGTTCTAAACATGTAGTTATATTATACATTTCACAATAAATGGTTTAGCTATCATAGAAAATATATTGTTTTACCAAAACATTTATTTGATATATAGAGTATGTAAAATCTTTACTGAAAAAAGCAATATAAAGAGGAATCATTAAATTAATATTATATGAAAATAAATGTTTGTGTTTATTCTTATTATTCAGGCATTGTACTATAGGAGATTCTTCAACCATCAATTTGTGTGATTGCCTAAAATAGTGTTTCACAAACTGTGTTCCACGGACCACTAGGGTTTCGGAGTAATAAACTATTAGGCCTGCATGTATTACGTCTGCATGTATTAGGCCTGCATTTAGATACATTCCTAAGTAAATGCAGAAAAAAGGTTTATTAAAAGTTCCCCTTTCTGGTCTATAAGGCAGATGATGTTGAGGTCATATGTTTTTATGGCCAACGAGGGTGTGATGTGGCCAGCACAACTTTTCACAACTAATGTCAGGTACCCATTAAACCTGGGTGGACTCAGAGGCGCCCAAAGATTGCAAAATTGAAAATCCCAGTCTTCACTAGAATTCGAACTCGGGACCTCTGGTTCGGAAGCCAAGCACTCTACCGCTCAGTCACCAAGACTTCTAAATGCAGAAAAGAAAATTAAAATTAATTGTAATAGCTCTTACCAGCAACGGAACAAACTTATATAAAAACATAAGTATGAACTTTGAACTGATCTGGAATAGATCCAAACGTGAGCATAGTTTCTTTCAATACATCGAAACTTTTGTTTAACGAGAGTGCTAGGGTATATTTGTTCATCGTGCAATACTTACAGTTCTATTTCTGGATCTAAATTTTTTTTCGACATGTATTTATGATAGAACTTTGTAATGTCTATAGGTGTTATTTTTTAATCTTAAAATTTAATCAACTTTGAAGTGATTTTTTTTGTCAGTAATAATAATAATCTTTATTGTCCATAAGGAAATGTGTCTTATAATGTGTACATTGAACCAAACCGTCAAATGTTCGGAATGTGCGAAAGGTTCCGTTAGAGGAGATGTTTGGGAGCTAAACAAAAATGTATCAAACACTTTGTAAAGTCCAAGTCTCGTAAACTACTTTGCCTGGTGTGTTATATGTCATTGTATAATTGTTACACCACTGAATCTAGTACTTTGTCTGGTGTCAAATATGCTATGGTATAACTGTTACACCTCTGAATCAAGTACTTTGTCTGGTGTGTTATATGTTATTGTATAATTGTTACACCTCAGAATCTAGTACTTTGTCTGGTGTCAAATATGCTATGGTATAACTGTTACACCTCTGAATCAAGTACTTTGTCTGGTGTGTTATATATTATTGTATAATTGTTACACCTCAGAATCTAGTACTTTGTCTGGTGTCTAATATGCTATGGTATAACTGTTACACCTCTGAATCAAGTACTTTGTCTGGTGTGTTATATGTTTTTGTATAATTGTTACACCTCAGAATCTAGTACTAAGTCGGGTGTGTTATATGTTATTGTATAATTGTTATTTCTAAAATGCTTTTTAATGATATGCGTCTTAAATAGCCTCTGACAACCAGTCCAACTAATGGCCTTCACGTGTGGCTCAGATATTGAGTCCGGCGGACTCACTAACAGGTGAAGGGGTAAAGGCGAGGAACTGGCCCCTTAACCAGTAAGCTTCGTGCAGGAGGGGCTCGTTAGCCACGGCTGGCTACCCACCTAGGAGAAGGAAAACTCTGAATTCAAACCGCTGTTGCCTTGCAGCTATACCCAATAATGGGAAAGGCTTCGGGAGTCAACCCTGAGAAAATATCAGGAGCTGGCGACCCTAAGGCAGTTAGCAGCATCTAGTGCTACACGCTGGCAGACCATGCGACGCCGCTGACCCCAAACTGTATCGGCACTGCCGTTCCTTTGGATACATCAGCTGCGTGGAGTGGAGGGAACTGGTGTGTGGGCGACATCGTTCCGACCACAGCTAATGCCCAGGCATTCATCTCATTTCCATGTGATGATCCTTAGTCGCTTCGCGAGTGAAGGAGGCAATATATAATTGTTACACCTTAAAATCAAGTACTTTGTATGGTGTGTTATATGTTATTGTATAATTGTTACACTTCAAAATCTATTTTAAAAAAAGCCATAATACGGACGCAACTGTCCTATTTCATAGTAGTTGTAAAAAAAAAAAGATCTCTTCCAATTTAAAAAAAAAACACTTTTACAAAGTTTGTATCATCTCTTTCTGTTTGTCTGTCATGTACCATGTTTGTACACGTTAGTTCTCTCACACCCAATCTCAGATCAAGTTGAAACTTTGCACAATTATTTCTTGTACTTTACCAATTAGTTAATTACCAATAGATAATTAATTATTTTGTTGTGTACCGAACAAGGGAAAGATATTTTACTTGTCAGATCTGGTGGTATAAGTTGAATTAGTCCCCTTGAGGAGGCTTGAGCTTTCAAGTTCTATTACCTCCGTGACCTCGATATCAAAAGCGTCATATCCAGCCGTACATTTTTAATTAATGCGATCAAACATTCACATAAACACCCCCTTCTTTCCCGCCTCTCCCCTATTCCTACTGGTCCAGACAAGTGATAGGATCATAGCTCATCGAGAAAGCTGAAAACTAAAAGCATGAAATTGTACCAAACAATTGGTAATGATATTTCTAATCGCACAGATCTGTTATTGTTCTTCTAGATTCATTACGAATTTAATGACATGACGGTTCATTCCATACAATTACACTTTATATAAGCTTTTTTTTAAAAAAGAAATGTAATGTTTAAGTTTTTCTTGATAATAATTTAAAAATCTACAGCCGCGTGTAAACCTCGTGAAAAAGAAAATTTGAATCTTTAATAGTTGCATATTCTAACTAGTGAATTAGGGCTGAGGATTTGAACAGATCCTTCTGAGACCTCCCCCCACCTCAAACGGTAACCCTATTCTCTCCCTTCCCCCTCCCCTCTCTCTTATAAGCCTCATTAAATCAACACGAACGAAATAAAAATGATTTTGGATTTCTGCAGAGCTGTGCCATAAAGATAAATCTGAGACTCCGTAAAGCAACATGCAGCTGATAAAATGTATTTTTAGACTCTTACGTCAGGTGCTTCTATTTTTAGAAAACAAATTAATATCGTGCCATTAACGGACCTATAGTGTTGCTATTACAAAATATCAGACGCTATATTTAGACCGCTAGTGTTGTCGCAGTGCCAACTTTGGTAACAGCATCACCATGAAAAGCAATCAAAATGCCACAAGTGGCGGCATTTCTTTCACTAAGATCTAACAGTAGCTATAACTGCTATACGCATTAGTGGATTGTTCTTAAAAATAGTTAAACGTCTCTCCCAAATTCTACTGCTGCGTGGCTGCCAAACGAGAAAACATAATTGTGGCGAAAATTTAGGATAAATACTAATTGCGCTTATAGCAAACTTACTAATGAGAGTAACAAACAAAAAAAGACACACAGAGAAGTGTTATGTTGACAACGTCATTGGTCAAGCACTGAGTTCCATTGGTTATTTCTATCTTGCGAGACAATCACAAAATCTGGAGTGGCAGAAGCCTACAAAAAAGTGTACAATAAAATAATAATACGGCTTGTCTTCGAGTCCGGAGATTAGTGAAGAGTGCAGCATTTACCGTGGCTGCGCAGCCCCAGCTGTGACCTACATATTGTGCCACTTCCAGGGCAAGCATTACCATTGTCCACAGGTGGTCGATTTAGATTTTCTTTTCGCCGTCCGCGTTTGTCTTCTGCAGCGGATTTTCTTTTGGTCTCAAATGTGTATCCCGCGGCCTTCGTGAGTGACCTCCAGCTGTCTAGTTCTGAGGCTGCATGCAACCAGGTGCTCTCTTCTATGTCTTTATTATCCAAAAGGAAATTTGTCTTACAATTTTTTATTTACACCGAAAAAAAAACCACACAAACATTCTAACTATAGAAAACAAAAATATACATTCATACCTCATAATTTACATGTAAAAGGTTTATAACAAATAATTAATTTTATTTAATGATTTGATTGCCAGTAAAACGAAAAAGTTTTTATTTCTGTTAGTCTTTGCTATCGGTGTCTTGTGTCTTTTTTGTAAGGATATTTTGTGAAGGCCCCTACGTTGTTCAAGCTTAATGTCAATATATCCATAAATGTACTGCTTTCATAAAAATAAAAAGTCAGTATTTAAGAATTTTTTTTTACAAATAATATATTTTTAAGAGAGAAAGTTCCTGTTTTCAACTATCGTAAATCGTGACATGTATTTAATGTTATGTATGTTACACTCGTGTGCTATAGGCTGAAATCCGGATTATCTATCGGCAGACTTCTTTGATCAAATTGGGTCATCTAATGCCGCAATCTTTGCAAACTTAATTTAAGAGTGATGGCATTAGTCAAGCTGGCCACAACATGACGGTAAGCACCTGAATGTCTACACGCGGATCCATCACTGCCTCAGAGAACTGGAGCTCACTAAAAAACTGGATTCTTAGATACACCATGCTAGAGAACGAAACAAAATTACAAGCAAGACAAAATATCTCCGACCTATCAGACGTCTTGCAGCTATGCTGCTAATGTATGGAAACTAGGCGGTTATGACGTTACTACGGTACACTGCATACAATGCAACAGAAGGATTCTAGGTATCACATTTACATTGGACCCCACGATGACCTGCTAACTATTGTATTAAAAAAAAGGCAAGCAAAAATTCCTATGGTCATATTACAGGGTCTCAATGGCTCATTAAGACGTTCCTTCAGGGAACAGTACCAGGAAAAAAGAAGAAGAGGCAGAGAGAGAAAGTAATGGGAAGACAACTTAAAAGAATGGATGGGCCTGCCATTGAAAGAGGTCCTATCCAAGGCAAAAAGACAGAGGAATGGAGAAAGACTCTACAGATCTTGCGTGTTGCCCCAACGATCCAACAAACTAAGAGATAGGTGAAGTGAGCTGAGCATACAATGTGACAATGACGACGTACTTACACGTATGGCTGTGGATAATGGAGATGTGATGTATATAAGCAACTCCTAACAGTAGACTGTTCTGTCTTGCTAATACGTACTAGGTAAAAATGCCTAAGAAATAGTTATTTGTATTTAACCAATAAATAATATATTTTTACAGGCCAGAACACGTGAAAACATACTGTCTGTCTCTCTAGTTGAATTTGTTTCTCGCTCACTCACTCTCTCATTCAAACACACACACACGCGCGCTCTTAGTGGACCATCAGATAAGATGTTACTCAGTGAATTATCCCCCCCTTGTCAGACTTCGCTTAGCTCCCCTTTTATTTGTATAAAATGTTCCCGACTTGCGGTCTTCAACTTCTTCCATCTTTCTGCTTTTTTTTTCTCTATTCTTTTTATTTGTTGCGGCGGTAAAAGAAAAGGAAAAAAAAAAAGGAAGGAAAGGATTCAGCTAATTGGTGGAGCAAATCAATGTTGCCTTAACTCTGTCTAGACTATTTCTCAAGAGTTATCTTTCTTGATAGATGCATGGGCTTCAGAGTCCATTAATCTCTGATTCTGTTAGATAGTACTTGCACAACATGTATATCTCTCTTGTATGTATAAATGTGTCTCTATATCTCTGTCTGTCTTTCTAAGACAATTTAGGGAATATATTGTCTTACTCAGTTGCGTGGTTATGGTGGGGGAATGGGGAAGGAGAATTTGAAAATCCCACTCGGGCCCCCATTTTAGGGTGGCTCTTAAATGTTCAATTTTTGTTTACATTAAATATTGATGTGGAATGTCCTTAATGAAGGGGCCCCTAAAGAGGTCAAGGCCCCAGGGCCCCCAAATGATGGCACTGGTCTCACTTCTTCACTTCACTTCACTTTCACTTTCACTTTCACTTCACTTCACTTCACTTCACTTTCACTTCACTTCACTTCACTTCACTTTCACTTTCACTTCACTGCACTTCACTTCACTTATCTTTTTTTGTCTGTTGGATCGTTTCGGGCACCACACATGATCTGTCAACCGTTTTTCTTCATTCGTCTTTCCCCTTGACGGAACCTCTTTTAGGGAGTCCATTCTTCCCATCGCTTTCTCTGTCTGCTTCTTCTTCTTGTGGTCGAGAGGCTAAGTGCGCTTGAACTTAGCTTGGCTTGGCTACCTAGAAAGGTGGCTCGATGTTCGACACCCGACTCGGGCAGAGTTGTGTTTACTGAGCGCCTAAAGGCAGCACGGAAAAGCCTTCTCCTAGATACCCACTTCCCCCCACTGGTCCACAACAGATATTGGACCAAAGCGCTCTGAGCATGCTATAAGCATGAAAGTAGCGCTATGTAAAAGCCATAATTTAAAAGCTACTGTTCCCTGTGGGAAGGTCTTTGCGAGCCTCGAGGTGCATCACTAGATGTCTCTCAGACACATAATAATGACACTATTTTTCTAATTATGAACACTTTAATCACGTTTATATTGATCTATATTGATCTTGTGGTTTCAAAATGACATGCAATAGAATAAATAAGTAATCAATATGCAACAAGACACTTCAGCAGTCTCTGAAGACCGATGTCTCGTCCATTTACAAAACATATGTCTCTTACACCGTTTTAGCATAGAACATAAACTCGCCAGTGTTAACAAGTCACACACACACACACACACACACACATCCATTCAAACCAGTTTGCCAACATTGCCAAGTTGGATTAATAAAGAGGTCAGTGAAATAGGTTGTTCTGGAAACTACCTTTGGCTTGTAAGGTGAAACTGGAGCAGACGACACTGAAAGACATCCACCATCTTCCACGACAAGTAAAGTTGAAACATTAGAGTCCTTCTTATTAAGCGAAGAAGACTTCGTGACGGAGATAATGGCAGAATGATGTTGACAGCGAATGGCAGACGAGAGGGGGGGGGGGGCGGCAGTATATCCTCCATCTTTGCTTGAAAAGATAAACACTGGGTTCAAAGGTCAGAAAACAAGGGGAGAGTTGAAATAGTTAAAAACAAAAGGGCATTCACTCTGTGAAACAGATTTAAACTTAGTACAAGATCGTCTTTTCTCATTATTTCTAAGGTAATTAGTTGCTCATTTATCTTATCTTATCTTATCTTATCTCATGAAATACCGCCAAGTCATTGGTTTTTTATTGCTTGCTCAGCCAACCAATTCCAATCTCTAATAGCAATAGGGGAAAAGGCGCCTTTGTACAAATTCGTCCTAGCATATAGAATGGGGAATCTGCCTTTATCTTTGTGTCTTTCTGAGTATAGAAATATTTCTGAAGGGAAAAGCCACAATGTACATTTTGGTGGTGGAGTATGCGCTGTGGAATGTCGTTAGGGTTTGAACTACCGCTGCCATCCCCAGTCGTCCTGCGGTAGGTTTCGGCTAGGATGTAATTATCTTCAAAAATCAGAATGAACATCCGAAACATGTAAAACAAAACAAGATTACATTAAAGAGTGTATGCGCGAGAATGCTAATGAGAGATTTCAATAGAACTTAATATTCATTAATGATTAGTCATCAGGATGTCTGCCTGGTCGTGTGCCATGCATTCAAGACTATCCCACAAATGATCCCTGTTTTCGAGTACCGTCCAGAGAACCTCCACATTAAAAAAAATGTTAATTAATAACAAAATGTGAATATTAAACATTAGAAAATAAGAAAATGAGAAAAAATTTAAAACAACTCTTATTTCTTTCATCATGACTCTGATTTGCTTTTAGATGCATTGATATTTTAGGTGCATTTATACATTTATTCAGGCTGGTAGTAAGGTAAAAGTAAGTAATGTTCCAAGACCTTGCGATCTATGGGTCAGATGATGTTAAGGTCATCTGTTTCTTTGGCTAACGGTTAACGAGCAGGGTGTCATGTGGCCAGCACAACGACCAACCGCCTTTACTTTCCCCAACTAAAGTCAGGTGCCCATTAGAGCTGGGTGGACTCAGGGGCGCCCTAAAAATCCCGAATTTCAAAATCTCATTTTTCCCCGAGATTCGAGCCCAGTACCCCAGGTTTGGAAGCTCAGCGCTTAACCACTAAGCAACCACGCCACCCCAAGCTGGTAGTAGCGTCAACAAAACACCTGCCAAGGGAATCCAGTTTGTAAAAGTTCTGCACTTATCATTACAGAGTAGGAACTTACCTGAGTGACTAATATAGAGAGTATTGCGATGCTCGCCATGTGAAATGCTTTAGCAATGTGTGTCTCCACGCTATCCAAAGAGCTTGACTTAACGACCCTCCCTTTCAGCAGCGTCGTATTGTCCCCCATGCTGCTTCGGTTGCCCCCGCATCCGTATATCCAATCCATGTGTTCCGGGCACGTCCTCTTCTGAGATTCGTTGTTCTGGGCGATGAGGTCGTACCTGTTGGTCCCTGTCTCGCTCTGGCTATCGTTCAGGTTGCTCGTCCAGAGAATACAAGACCTGGCTATGGCGTCATACACAATGTCAACATCTACCTCGCTGGCAAGGACGCCAGGGTACCTCGCCCTCAACATACTGAGAAAATTTTGCCCGGAGACGTCTTTGGCCGTGAGAACATCTGTGGACAAAGAAATATGATACAAAGTGTTACTGCTTATCATCTTATGTCAGATGGACATTTAAATCTGAAGTAGTCGTTTCGAAGTTTAAAAATCATCAATAGGGACAACTTTTTTTTTTCATCAAACGTTTCGATTTTTTACTACTGAAAAGTTTCAAAATGTCTCTAAAAGTGTAAGCGCTATAAGAACATCCGATTATATAAAAGGAGCTCGGATTGGCTCGGAATAAGTAGAGCAGTTTGGTTTCGGTCTTTTGGTAGAAAACTCTTTTCGGTATAAAAATGAGCTATTGTAGTGAATTTTTTTTTTAATTTTCGCTTTAACTTAACAACTTATATTATACCACTTTAAAACTCAACGTAAAAATGCTATGTATAAATTTGATATATCCTTCCGGTTACCTTGGTTTTGGCGGCCATCTTAAATATAAACAAATGTTAGCACCTATAGTAAAATGCTAATTTTTTTATTTATTTTTTTGCTGTCTGTACAGTTGCTAATGATGCACAATTTGACTTTCCAAACAGCTGCATGAAAGCTTTCATTAACATACTGGGTGTTCATTTTAGTACAACATGGGTTATTCTAGCAAAGGATAATAATAAGTCCAACCCCACACCCTCAAGTACATAAAGATACTAGACCAGAGCGCTCTGAACATTCTATACAAGTAAAAAAAAATTAGTTCAAAAACAAAGCTTATATTAAGTTATATATAGTGAATTTGCATCAGTTATTTTGAATTAAACATGTAATTAATTTATTAACAAGCTAGACTATCAATAATACATTTACCCGATTTGGAATATTGTTTTTTTTTAGCGCAACTTTCATGCTTATTGCATGCTACTGCGCTTTGGTGACTCGTTTAGGGAGAGGGTCTCTGGGAGAAGGTTTCAGTGCTGCCTTGTCAAAAGAGATATATTTTTTAAAGTTGTTCTAGTCTGATTTTGAGCTTGAGCCCCCATGATGGAAGGCCGAAGTGTTTGACTCTGAGCTATTCAAAAAAGAAGATTTTATAGTCAATTTTTGTTAGCTTACAATTTTTAGCGAACTACCTATTCTCTACACAAGGCTTATCTCCCATTTGCTTACAACATTTTATATTAAAAATAATAAATTACAACTGACTTCATAATTTATTGGCTAGTTTTGGATTGATTCATGTGTTGTCTTCGGTTTTGAATAATTGTGCGAACTTTAACTTGATCTGAGATTGGGAACTAAGAACAAAATAATAATGTTGAAAAGATTCTACCCAGACAGACAGACGGACAGACAGACGGAGTGAGTTAATAGGTAAGCTTTGTAAAAACAAATAAAAAAAAATACGGTAAGCATTTCCATCCAGAGGTCAAGGCCGCTGTTGTTTCCTCTGATGTTGTGGCCTTCATACAGTGAAAGATGTCGTCAATCATTCCTGCCTCACCCCTTATCTCTACCCTCCGCTCTGTGAGCTCTGCTCATTGTCTGAGCTAATTAATCGCTTTGAACATCAATCCTATAGATGGGAGTATTAATACTTATTTGCATACATTTTGTGCTTGACCTTTTGTGGCGAAGGGAGGAGTTTCTTAGAAAGGGAATGGTGAGGAATGGAGGTACGTTTTAGTATTAAGTTAGTCTACTACTCGCAATGGGCTGACATTATTCTTCAAATATCATAGTTTATCATAGTCCAATAAAGTCAAGGCCAATCGTTAGCACAACCTTGTCGTGACATGCCCTTCAGGTGATCATGGGATGTCCATTTTTTATTTGATTTCTTTCAGATCTTTTTTTTTTTTCGTTTCCGGTTGAAAGCACCCTGGGAAGTGTGTGGGCTTGTTATTGATGGACAGGGAAGTTGAGCCTTAGTTCTAATAGAAAAGTAGGTCACGTCTGCTATCGTTGTGTGCCTCTCTATTTGATTCATTCTCTCTCTCTACCTTTCTCTCAGACTTCTCTCTGTCGCTTCTCTTTAATCTTGTCACTCTGTCTCTTTATATCTGCCTCCTTGTGTCTCATTCTCTCTCTCTCTCGTTATCTCTTGATTTATCTCGCTCTATCGATTTCTATGACTTTATCTCTCTCCCTCTCTCTCTCTCTCTCTTTCTGTCAGAATAAAAGAGAAAGAGAAAGAGACTTTTTGACTTTTTGAATCTGTCTTTCTATATTATTCTAACTCTCTGTGTCTTTCTGTCTTTCCATCTCTCTCTCTCTCTCTCTCTCTCTCTCTCTCTCTCTCTCTCTCTCTCTCACTTTTATTCACAGTAGAGAAAGAGAGAAAGATTGAGAAAGATTGTATAAATACGAATTATTGATCAAAGGTCTAAGCCAGCGTTTCCCAAACTGTGTTCTGCGGAACCCCATTGTTTCGAGAGGCTTAAATGAGTGTTCCACGAACTACTAGAATAATTAACTAGTAGGCCACCACGTGAATTAATCTTTGTAATAAAATATAAGCAAAGTGTTCCACTAAGTACTCAGAATGTGTGAAGTGTTCCCTTAAAAAAATCGGGGAAGCACTGCTTTAAGCTAACGACTTCGTGTCTCAATAAACATATCTAAGAGTTCAATAGTTTGTCTTGACCAAAGTTAGAAACCGATGCTACTGCTGCTCGGGTGCAGTCCGTGCTAGCTTCACAACACCATCATGTCCCTTGACCGCAAAAGTAGATGTCGGCTTAATTGACTCTCTCCACAAGATCGGCATAGAGGATGTCATTAGGAATTGGCCCTTATGGCATGCGAGTGAGGGTGACTTTATATAGTCTATTGGAGAGTTATCTAATTCATTCTGAGAACCTGTTTCCCAACATGCCCACTACAACGGAGAATCATCAAAAAAATGTTGATTGTTAGCGGCCCTTAAAATGGGAAAAGACGCTATTAGTTTTGTGTGGCCTGTCTGTCCGTCTGTCCGTCCGTCCCGTTTAGATCACAGAAACTAGAAGAGAAAATGAAAATCGGACATCATGATATTTTAGATCATTCAAAATTCTGATGCAACGGCTACTTTTTTTTTTTCGGAAAGTGAACCATCTATTTCTTAAATTATATATGCAAGCAGATTTTTCAAAACATTGCACCACTTTTCAATGAAAAACTTCAGGGGAGGTAACTTTTTTTTAAAAAGGTCATGGACTTCTTCATTAATAACTCAAGCTTTACTTATAGATTCGCGCATTGGTACTAACAAATTGCAACTAAGGTCAAAATGGAAAAAGTGTCAATGGATAATTATAAAATATATTTTCCATGTATGAACGAACTCATTGAATAGAAAACTGATTCAAATGTTTTTAAAAAATAATGTTGATACGAACTTCGTTTTAGTTAAAAGTTTCAAAAATAAATTAAAAATTAAATAATTAATCTGTGCGACATTTGATAGGAGTATTCACAGCTAGACGAAACAAGTCTTCACACCCAATCCCAGATTAACTTGATATTAAGCGCAAGTATTTCTTGTACATGACGAAGCAACTTGAAATTTTGTACAAAAAGTATTTCTTGTACCTGACAAATCAATTAAGAAATAACAAATTAGTTGATTAACTATTGGTATTTTGTTTGGTATCGAACAAGAGGTAAGAAATTGTACTTGACTGATGTGGTGATATATGTTGATTTAGTCCCCTGGTGGAGGCTTGAACCCTCGAGTTCCGATTCAAGTCGTACACCTTTTTTAAAAATGCATTTAAAAAGCGATCACGGTAACATTCACACAAATACTCCTTTCTTTCCCCGCCGCATTTTTACCCAACAGGTCCAGACAAGTGACAGGATCAGGGCGTATTGAGAATACCAAAAAGCATGAAATAGCGCTTAACTAAAACAATTGGTAAACATATTTCTAATCGCAAAGATGTTTTATTGTTAGACTAGATATATTACATGACTGATTCAAACGAATATAAACAATGACACTTAATATAAGTTTCACGTCCTTAGAAACGTGTAATGTTTAATGCTAATTGTAACCCAATAGCACATTGTAATGATATCTTTAACTTTAACATTAATCTAAAATTTAAAATTAATAGTAAAAAATCCCAATTTTGGTGACGATATTAAAAATATACATTAATATGCATTGGTATTTAGTCGTCTGTGAACCCTGCAATCATTTCTCTTTCTTTTCCAATTAGTTCAAACACATTTTCCTAGAATCGAGCAATTGATTACCGCGAAACTCCATCACGCCATTTGAAGCTAGGGCGATAGCTGTTGGAGAGGAGATTGAATGGGGGATAAGGCGGGGGTGGGGGGAGTGAAGGGAGGATCACTGACAATCTCCAGAAGTAAAGTCTGCAAGACACGCGAAGGTCATCTCAGAGCCAACGGTCAATGAGAGTATTGGCGACCTGACAGCGTCTGGGTGTAACCAGACTAACGGAGTTTTATTTACTGCTCACTGGTGGGGAGCTTGTGGCAGAGCCAAGGTCAGGATGAGTTAACTGTTTCCTTAGATCCACCAAGGTCAAGATGCGTTAAATGTTTCTTAAGAACCACCAAGTTAAGGATGAGTTAACTCTTTCCTCAGAACCACCAAGGTCAGGATGAGTTAACTGTTTCCTCAGATCCACCAAGGTCAGGAAGCGTTAAATGTTTCCTAAGAACCATCAAGCTCAGGATGAGTAAACTCTTTCCTCAGATCCACCAAGGTCAGGTTGATTTAACTGTTAAATGGTTAATCAAATCAAGCAAGGTCAGGTTGAGTTAATTGTTTCCTCAGATCCACCAAGATCAGGTTGAGTTAATTGTTTCCTCAGATCCACCAAGGTCAGGTTGAGTTAACTGTTTCCTCAGATCCAACAAGATCAGGTTGAGTTAATTGTTTCCTCAGATCCACCAAGGTCAGGTTGAGTTAACTGTTTCCTCAGATCCAACAAGGTCAGGATGAGTTAACTGTTTCCTCAGATCCACCAATGTCAGGGTGAGTTGAATGTTTCCTCAGATCCACCAAGATCAGATTGAGTTAATTGTTTCCTCAGATCCACCAAGGTCAGGATGAGTTAATTGTTTCTGTATAAATGTAAAGGCATTGTTGACTTTACAGGCATGACTCTGTAATTGTCATAAAAAACGTGTATACGTCATGGGAATTAAGTGTGTTTTAAAAATGGTGTAAAAGACAACAAATATTCCATCAATTAAAACATGATAGAAACATATAATAACAAAATCTAAACAAAACTTAAAAATAATGAAAAGAAGAAAAAGAAGGAACACATGATGAAAAAACGGATGTATTTGAACGCCCTAACAGTCTATATTACTAATTTTGTTTTAGTTTTATGTCAGCAAAGCCCTATCACGGAACAAATGAGTCTCGGCTGAATGGTTGTGTGGTATGCGCTCCGGAGAGTCGTTCGATGGTCTCTTGTTCGAACCTTGACCTGAGGGAGATACGGGATAGTATGTAATTATCTATAATCAGATCGAACTATTAAAAACACTTTACTTAAAACCTGAATCCTATTTTTAACTCTTTCTCTGATTGATTGACCCAATTAAATAAAATTGATTTTTTTGGTTTCATAAACTTTAATTTGTGTTATTTAAAAAGAGCATGCATTCTTCTATAAATGAAACTTTAAACAATTGGTTACTGTACCAAACGAAACATGAAACAATTTTAAAATTAACACATTAGTGAATTAATTATTCGTAGCTAATTATTTTGTAAGATATTGAAAAAGCGAACCTCTACATTCTTAAGTAATATTGTTGTAATTGCAGTGTTATTTTTCCTATAGATAAGATTTTGGTTTTTGTTTTTTTCTTTAAAAGATTTTTTTATTTATTTTACTTGTATCGATACTTTCTATGTCAAGCTCAGCAAGTTCATCCTGAAAGTCAATTTTTTCTTCTTTTATTAGCACACTGACCAAGAATCCATTGTAATACTCATTTCTCTTTCTTCATCAACATTCAAACTATATCTCACAAACATTGACCCCCCCCCCCCCCGCGGGCCCCTTTCCTCCTCCCCCCCCCCCAACTCTCACGTAAAAATGTGCAGAAAGAAAAGAGCAGAAGAGCTGTGACCCGCCGGGCGCGTCTAATAAAAATATTGGAGAATTTTATGAGCTGTAAGAATTGGATCTCCCGTTCGGGGAGTCCTATGCACTGAGCTATATATATTTTATAGTATTGCGCATGCTTGGCTGGTAAAGGGGGAGAATTCGGCCATTTCCGTCTTTGTGTCTGTCAAGAGGAAAAGATGTTCAAGATGTAAAAAAAAAACTGTTCATTTTAGAATTGTGTTGTTTAGATTTTTAAACAAAATAAATACCGTTGTTGTTGTCAGGACATCTATTTTTTTTTTCAGCTTTGACTGAAAGCACCAAAGTGCTGGTAAACAACGAAACCGCTGTAGGCGTATTATATTTGAACGTATAAAGCTTGAAATAACTTGAATAACGTTTTCGTAAGCAATACTAAATATAATTTTTATTACAATATAAACAAATGTAATATGAGATGAACTAAATTATATCGTAAAGAAATCTAACTCACAATAAAAACACGTCTTTACACTCTGGTATTATAGAGTCGTCTGGCCTACCCAAGACAGCTTATTACAGAGCCGATAATCAAGCATCATTCACACTGCATAGCCACCAACCAATCGCTAACCTCTTACCGTAAGCAGAGAAACACACACACACACACCCCATAACGTATGGGGAACATGTTTGTGTTTTTATTTCAATAACTTTAAAGTATAAAATAAATTATGTTATATATATATAACTGCAGGACCGGCTTAAGGCCACTGAAAACAATGCGGCTGCAGTGGGTCCCGCACTTTCATAGGTCCCACGCAAATCTTACGAGTAAATTATTTAAGTAAACTATTATAACTTGAAAATGCAAAATATACGAAAAAGTCCTGGAAATCTGAAGTTATTAAAATCTGCAGAAAACTCATAAAAAATGTCCTTAAAAATAGACAAAATTGTCAAAATAATCATTCAAAATGGTAAACGCCAACCCTACGCGCAATAAAAAAAAAACATTGTCAGTTTTCATTAAATAAAAATCTAATGCAACAGTCCTATTGATTTTCTAATACAAAATCTGAATTTTCACTTATTATCCTTATCTATACCCTGACTGGGCCGCGCGAATTCCATTTCTCATAAGGCCCCGTAATTGTTTGGGCCGGCCCTGTATAAGTGGACCTTTTATGCCCTTGATAATTTCAGATAAACTGGGATCGAAGATAAGATTCATTTCATTGGCCATCACCAGGCAACGGACATTGCAGACTGTCGTGAACGCCAAAGACTTAAAGAGATAAGCCTGGGTCTGCCAAAAAATATTAAGACACTGCCAGATATTTGGAACTTATCTTTTCAATAGAACCCGAATGTCAGAAGTAAAGGGACGACTAGCGGCAGGCAACAGACCTTCCTGGACCACACAACACATACTTAGAAGCAAACTTATATCTACGTGTAATGAAATAACAAATACTTTCTTAGCTTTATTCAACAAGATTAGGCTACAGTAAACAGGGAACGAATATGAACCGGTCTCACATGACATTGTTGAGGTATGATGAACACACACACAAAAAAGCTTTACCAAACCATCATCAGATCTGTGGTCATATATGCAAGTGAAACCTAGACGCGGGCAAAGACCGCAGAAACTCTGTTAAATACTTGGGAATATCGTCCCGTTTGAGAGCCTCTCAGATGTTCTGGTATATTTTTTTTTAAAGTTCATCTAATACTGTTTCGGATTTTCCTTCATAATTGAAGATTATTACATCCTAGCCCAAACCAACTGCTGGACAGAAGTGGGGGGAAAATAGTGGCGAGCAGGACTCGAACCCCGGATCATTGAGATGACAGTCTAGAGAGCATATCACACGACAAGGCAGCCGTCCATATCTGTGGCATTTTACGTCACGAGAGACGATCTTTTCCCTTAGCAACTTTGCTGTGCCTATGTTCTATAGATAATCTGTGGACATACGATTCAGATTGTTTTAATCTTGCCATTTCGTGTGAATAATTAGAAGTTATATGTTACATTAAAATATATCATTCGTAATTTTTGAGTATGATGCATAACAGTCTAAATTCAGGTGAATGATTAGGAATGCGAGTTTCACACAACATAAATCGATGTTTCTAATTGCAGAACTGTATGTGCAATCTCTTTGTTAATCGTGAACATAATCTCAAACAAAATGCTTCGCGATTTGAAATACACTTGGCAATACTACTATTTTAACACTTGTCTGACTTAAGAGGCTCACCGAAATTTGGTTTTATCCCATAATCCTACTTACACATCCTTCCTGCCTCTAGGCCCCGCCCCTTCGTGATGCAGGCAATTTCATCTCATGAACACATCTCATAAGCAGATTTCAAAACACAGATGAAACTTGAAAACAAAAGAGCTTTCGTATGTCACTCCTGGACATATGATATTCATCTTTCAGGGTGCAGAGAAGACTTAACTAGTTACACGAATCAGCGCCGTGCGAGTAATAGCACCGTCAAACATTCATATCACGCATAGCTAAATTTCAATTCTGTTGGGATAAATTTCAGGTCACCTTTTTAACCATACAATATTTATTTTTTATATAGCTTAAATTAAATTAACTTACTTTTGTCAGGGTGGAATCTTTTACATTTTAAATTTTCGGATTAAGTTTAAATATGCACAATTATTCATTGTCTATAACAACATAAAAAATTGTTAAAAATTTAAACTATTAAAAAATTAGTTAATTTATTAATGTTTATAAATTTGTAGATAAGCCTTGTGTAGATAATTAGATCGTCTGCTAACAAATTTAAGTTATAGACTTTTTGAGACTGTAAAACCTATTTTTATAAGTTCTTGAATAGCTCTTTGGCTAATGCGTCGTCCTTTCATCATGGAGGCTCGATACCACAAGTTTGGTAACAGATTCGAGCAACTTTAAAAAAAAAAATATCTTTTGAAATAGCCACACGAAAGCCTTACCTAGATCCCCCCTCCCTCGCCCTAAATGATCCACAAAGGGTCAATAGCACAGTGTGTATTCTATAAGCTTAAAAGCTGTGCTAAAAAAATTATTTCCAAACGCCCAAATCTATTATTGTTAGTCTATGAGTATTAAAAATATAATTACATAATAGCTTTAAAATTATCGATGCAACTTCAATGAATACAAGATTCAAATTTAGAAAAAAAAAAGGTTTTTATTTTACTTCAAAAGGGGGATCTGTAGCTGAGTAGTTAAACGCTTGGCTTCCAAGCCGAGGTTCCTGGGATCGAATGTCGGTGTAGACTGGGATTTTGATTTTTGAGATATTTAGGGCGCCACTAAGTCCTGAGTTGGGTACCCAACTTAAGTTGGGTAAAGAAAGAGAGGTTGGTCGTTGTGCTGGCTGCATGACACTCTTATTGTCCACCGTGTCCAAAGAAACAGACTACCTTAACATTATCTGCCCTAGATCGCACGGTCTGAAAGGGGAGCTTACATTTATTTTGTTTGTTATGTATGCACTAGGCTCAAATCAGCCATTATTCTGAAATGTAGATATGGATACTTGATGGTCCTATTTATCTCCTTTTTTTTGTAAGAAAATTCTGTAACTTGTGAGTTAAAAGTGCAGGCGTAACCAAGCCCATGACTAGTTTTGTCCACATTGAATGACCAATGGTCATAATGATAAAGAAGAGAAGGAGAATCCACACGAAGATCATTCAATAGCTGGACGTCATTTGATCGATCTATCGACTAATCGACAAAGATGTTATAGCTTCCGTGTTCCTCAAAGGCTAATGTCTCGGGAGTGACCTCCCTTTACAGCAAGGGGAAGGGATTCAGACTATTGATCTTGTGTCCCCTTGTTTAGTGTAAAATGTACTTCAATTTGGTTTTCAAAACGAATGTGTAAAGTGGTCTCTTGTATTATCAGTGAGTGGGTGAATAAGAGAAAAATCCATGACTGATGGTTGGCCAGACAGACAATGCCAGCCAGGGCAGGGAAATAAAAATAGTGTTTTTTTTCGTTCAACTCGTAAATATTTTTTTTAAAATCCAAAACATATTAGTTCATAGATCTCACTTGGTTATATTTAGTTTTTCAAATCTAGGTATGGAGATTCAGGGGCGGACTGTGTGTCTTAATCGGTACTAGAATTCACATACAATCCTGGCCTGCATGCTTTCTGTTGGCCATCCATTTCTAACTGTCTATTCTATTGTAGGTGGTCTCCTAGGCCAACAGGGTCGGTTCGCCCACGAGGACAAATACAGTGTTCCAAATGCGTGCATTCACAGATTTGTGTTTCTCATTTCTGTTTCGGGGAGGGGATGTGGCTGAGGGGTAAAGCGCTAGGCTTCCCGAGTTCGAATTCTGGTGAAGACTAGAATTTTTAATTTAGGGACCTCTGAGTCGAGAAAACTCTAATGAGTACCTGACCTGAGTTAGGGAGAAGTAAAGGCGGATGGTCGTTGTGCTGGTCACATGACACCCTGCTCGCTAACCGTGGGCCACAGAAACCAGAAGGTCTAAAAGGGGAACTTTCCTTTCCTTTCTGGTTCAATATTGGCCATTGTTGCTGAGTGCTAAAGCGCTTGGCTTCTCAACAAAGCTATTGGTCTTGGTGCTGGCCACATGACACCCTCGCTAACCGTGGGCCACAGAAACCAGAAGGTCTAAAAGGGGAACTTTCCTTTCCTTTCTGGTTCAAAATTGGCCATTGTTGCTGAGTGCTAAAGCGCTTGGCTTCTCAACAAAGCTATTGGTCTTGGTGCTGGCCACATGACACCCTCGCTAACCGTGGGCCACAGAAACCAGAAGGTCTAAAAGGGGAACTTTCCTTTCCTTTCTGGTTCAAAATTGGCCATTGTTGCTGAGTGCTAAAGCGCTTGGCTTCTCAACAAAGCTATTGGTCTTGGTGCTGGCCACATGACACCCTCGCTAACCGTGGGCCACAGAAACCAGAAGGTCTAAAAGGGGAACTTTCCTTTCCTTTCTGGTTCAAAATTGGCCATTGTTGCTGAGTGCTAAAGCGCTTGGCTTCTCAACAAAGCTATTGGTCCTGGTGCTGGCCACATGACACCCTCGCTAACCGTGGGCCACAGAAACCAGAAGGTCTAAAAGGGGAACTTTCCTTTCCTTTCTGGTTCAAAATTGGCAATTGTTGCTGAGTGCTAAAGCGCTTGGCTTCTCAACAAAGCTATTGGTCTTGGTGCTGGCCACATGACACCCTCGCTAACCGTGGGCCACAGAAACCAGAAGGTCTAAAAGGGGAACTTTCCTTTCCTTTCTGGTTCAAAATTGGCCATTGTTGCTGAGTGCTAAAGCGCTTGGCTTCTCAACAAAGCTATTGGTCCTGGTGCTGGCCACATGACACCCTCGCTAACCGTGGGCCACAGAAACCAGAAGGTCTAAAAGGGGAACTTTCCTTTCCTTTCTGGTTCAAAATTGGCCATTGTTGCTGAGTGCTAAAGCGCTTGGCTTCTCAACAAAGCTATTGGTCTTGGTGCTGGCCACATGACACCCTCGCTAACCGTGGGCCACAGAAACCAGACGGTCTAAAAGGGGAACTTTCCTTTCCTTTCTGGTTCAAAATTGGCCATTGTTGCTGAGTGCTAAAGCGCTTGGCTTCTCAACAAAGTTATTGGTCTTGGTGCTGGCCACATGACACCCTCGCTAACCGTGGGCCACAGAAACCAGAAGGTCTAAAAGGGGAACTTTCCTTTCCTTTCTGGTTCGAAATTGGCCATTGTTGCTGAGTGCTAAAGCGCTTGGCTTCTCAACAAAGCTATTGGTCTTGGTGCTGGCCACATGACACCCTCGCTAACCGTGGGCCACAGAAACCAGAAGGTCTAAAAGGGGAACTTTCCTTTCCTTTCTGGTTCAAAATTGGCCATTGTTGCTGAGTGCTAAAGCGCTTGGCTTCTCAACAAAGCTATTGGTCTTGGTGCTGGCCACATGACACCCTCGCTAACCGTTGGCCACAGAAACCAGAAGGTCTAAAAGAGGAACTTTCCTTTCCTTTCTGGTTCAAAATTGGCCATTGTTGCTGAGTGCTAAAGCGCTTGGCTTCTCAACAAAGCTATTGGTCTTGGTGCTGGCCACATGACACCCTCGCTAACCGTGGGCCACAGAAACCAGAAGGTCTAAAAGGGGAACTTTCCTTTCCTTTCTGGTTCAAAATTGGCCATTGTTGCTGAGTGCTAAAGCGCTTGGCTTCTCAACAAAGCTATTGGTCTTGGTGCTGGCCACATGACACCCTCGTTAGCCAAATATACAGAAGAGTTTAATATCATCTGCCCTATAGATAGCAAGGATCTGAAAGAGTACTTTATAATATGTAGATAAGATCACATTCAGAATCCTAAAAGAAAAACTTTGACAGAGTGAGTACACATTATCTCCTTTAATCTTAACACTCGTTTTATTTTCTCCATGGCAACCGATAATAGTTTCCAATTCTGACCGACTTCAGTTTGATCAAGCCAGTGGTCGAACAGTGAGGTGCCTAGCTACTAAGCCAAATATCTTGTTCCAATCTGGTAAAGGATGATATTGTTCATGTTCTATTGAGAAGACTTTCTAAGTCCATATCATCTTTGAGGTAATTATAACCCATATCTTTAAAGTCACATAAAATATTGCAATGGTAAATGATCCTCTCTCCAGACGTAAAAGGCCCCATACCTTGTGGACCTAGAGACAGTAAACTAGGTTTTTACAAGTTTCCCCATGCGCCTAGAACTTTCAAAGAGAACGCTATTGCTGTGTGGGTGGGTGTTGTTTGAATCCCACACTTCCGTTCCATTTTGTTACGGCACTCAAGTCTTAAGTCCTGACTCACCTTTCACTTTTCGCAAGTCCAGTATCAGTTCCCCGAGTATCAAAGCACATTCAGTCACACAGAACAAGGCAACAGTCAACAAAGTGTACTTGTTCTTCAGGATCTTCTCACCATTCCGCCGCCATCTTGAAGTACAAAAAAAAAATAAAATGAAGTCGAGAGATTTAGGAATCAAAGGGAAATAATAATCAAATTATGAACATTAGTATATAAAACATTTTTATATATCGCAATATTGTAAGATTTTTTTCCCTATTTCGATATCAAACAAAATTAACTAATTACCACTATTTAATTATCGATTTGGTTAACTTTTTTTATTTTTTGATTGATTCATGTTTCGTTAGGAACAATGAAAATTATTGTGCAGAGTTTCAACTTGATCTGAGAAGCAGAAGTAGGAGAAATAATGTGTTCGAAATGTGTGATGTGACCAGAAACGGACAGACAGACAGAAACACAGAGTGAATTGATAAAAGATTTGAATTTTTTCCTCTCACCCATTCCTTTTCTTTTAAATCCTAGCCTCACCCTTCTCATTGCAACTCATTTACTGAAAATTAAAATGTCTATAAACAAATAAAAAACAAGCGAAAATTGAAATATACATTTTAAGAACTTCATTTGTCATTGCGATACCTTGTCTCTTAATAGACAATGGATATGTCCAGATGTTTCACTTATGTTAATCAATATGATAAAGAAAACGTTTGCCCTGAAGCGTACAGTATAAAGACATTGTACATGTTTAGTGCAGACAGCAAAAAGGCTAGAGCAGAATCGGAGAAGGGGAGAGAAGCTGAAGTATTTACATACTCAAACTGTAGCAGTATATCTCCTGCTTCTCCAGAAATGGGGCGCTAATACAGTGTCAAATCCAGTTATGCACTGAGTCTAATGGAAATCTGAATTCAAAGATTATGACTGGAATCTGTACAGCTATTTCTACTTTTTCTTGCTGAAAATAAGTCTTAACTTTGGTTGACTTATGCAAAGTCAATTATAACTAATTATATTACAATTATCAAACCTTATGATACCCCTAGTTAATTCCATGAAAAGTACAAACGGAACCTCCTAAACAAGTAGAGATAAGCCCCCACCATTCTGTATGCATGGCCATTTGACCACTTAACAAACTGGCTTCATGTCTCTACACCTGCACGATTTGATGGCCTCTGCTGACGACATGTAGACCCAGCATAATGATACTTTGGCTCAGATTGATGTTCTTTTGTCTGGTTCAGTCTAAGGCAATTTATTGTGATGACCAATTTAGCCAGAAGTATTGTGTTACCTTTTCCCTATTGGTAACACTATCTTTTATCGCAGCTATCCCCCCTGGCAAGCCACTCTGAGACGCAAGATGACGTCATATGTACTGAATTAGGAGAACATTATTTAGGTTGAGATGACATTGATCTTTACATTTACCGAGACTTTATGTTGGTGTTCTTATTTAATAAAAAAAAATATTCCTTGTCGCAAAATTAAAAATGTTTTTGTTGAAATACTTAGAAAAAAAAAAATGTAAATTTAACGGAAATTGACGGCTTCTTGGTCGTGTTGTATGCACATCAAAATGCCACTCCTATAGCCCAGAGATCCAACCCTGACCGAAGTCTTTCCACGCCGTCCAGCGGAATATTTGTGCTAGGATATAATAATCTTCGATAACGAAGGAGCATCCGAAGCATGTAAAAACGACAGAGAGAACTTAAACTCAAGTGATCTAAACTTCTATTCTGTGAATTGCTAAAACCACTAAAGTCTTCTCAAGACGTCCGATAAAATTGACATTTAGGATTTATCTGTATCTAATAATAATGGCAATGTCCTCGATTCCGAAGATAAAGGATGCGAGCAGTGATTCACATGACTATGCAAACCCCGTTGCGACCTGCATATTTTCCTGCACCTTGTGCAGACAAAGTCGTTGTCCGCTGGCGGTCTATTTAAGTTTTCGTTTCCGTCTTTTGTGCTCAGCTTCAATAAAGGCTTTCCTTTGCGTAGCTAATGTTTGTCCCGCAGCTTTGGTGAGAACTCTCCAACTGTCTCGTTCAGAGGCTATCTACGGCCGGCTACTTTCCTTTGCGTAGCTAATGTTTGTCCCGCAGCTTTGGTGAGAACTCTCCAACTGTCTCTTTCAGAGGCTATCTACGGCCGGCTACTTTCCTTTGCGTAGCTAATGTTTGTCCCGCAGCTTTGGTGAGAACTCTCCAACTGTCTCGTTCAGAGGCTATCTACGGCCGGCTACTTTCCTTTATACCAGTGGGCGCAAAATGGCGCCAGAGCTTATTCTTACAGCGCTTACAAAATAGATAAAACAAAAGTGATAAAATGCAAAAGAGATTTCACACCTAGCAGAAAATTGTCAGCTACCTACTTCTGCGACATCTCCTTTTATAAAAGAGCGTATTTTGGAGTGAAAGCTAGGTAAAAGCAAAAAAGAGTTGTGTGTATTTTTTTTTTTCAGTATTATCTCAGACAGACAACATGCTACACTATATTTAATAACATTAAGACCTATCAGTTCAAAACTTTTATAAAGATCAATTTACGTTTGTTATGTTCTAATAGCGCCTTGAACCTACATTTTGTTAACCCGCGCTCTATAAATTAAATTATCATTAGTATAAACTTAAAGTATAAACTTAAGACGCCCTTTTAAACAAGAAATATTCTTCTTAGCTACTCTATAATAATTTCTATAACAATCTATATTTCTATGAGCCAAGATAGTACAGAACTGAAGATTTCAGATACTGAATTGGGGCATAAAATCCTCACCGCGCGCGATAATACTGTTCACCTCACGCCATCTAATCTTCGTATTCCATTCTCTACTCATCAAACCAGTTATCACTCTGGCCTTGTACGCTACGTAAATATAGAAAAAATGGCCCGGGCCACCGATCTGATCCATCACGATGCGCCATCGAGTTCCTCAATTTGGTATCGATTACCCACTCTGGGCCCAGACACTAACATGGCATCGGGAGCAATAAGGTGTCTGTCTGGATCGATGCCGATATCTATATTGCCTCACTGCGTCATAGTTTGGTGAGAGTATTGTGGGAAAGGAGGGAGGCGGGGGGGGGGAGGGGGGTTCGGGAGATGTGGAGGAACTCTCGACATTTGCAATTTATCAATGTTGTTTTTTTTATCTGTAACCTTTTGTCCTTTGTGTAACGAAATACTTATAGAGTAGAAGCAAGTCTGTTTGACCCAATTATTGTAAAGTGTAAAGGTCAAGGAGAAAGAATTCGGACATGATCAAATCTATTGTACCGAATTGGTCTTTTGTTTCTCTTATTAAAAACTGATTCATTAGTCACCTTAGGCACGGGAAAAAAAGGCAGCCGCCAAAGGCCTCCAATTGGTGGGGGCTTCACACTGGACAAAAAAAAAAAAAAAAAGTTGCGAAACTTGGATCAGATTTCAAACACAGTAGAACACTATGAATCTCTGTTCAATAGTCCAAATTCAGTCTCTACTACAAAAAATATATGCATTTCAGTTAATTTTCGATGTGAAGGACAGATTTGTAATAAATCGCTTCATTTTATTTTAATAAGAATTTTTTTCTGCATTTCATTTGGGGCCACCTAATTCACTTCCAATTATCAAAGGCCGGCCCTGCTCATGGTTACACTCAGTGAACCTGGTTGGTTATGGTCCACAAAAAATGTTTTACATAGAATAATAGGCGACTGTCTGTATTTAGCTCGCCCTGCTGAAAAGCGAAAGTGGAGAAGTGAGAACGAGGAACACCGCTATCTCTGAAGTGGTGGTATTAATAGCTGACTTAGCTGCCAGCTTCAGATCGTCTCTGGAATGTAGTTAAGAGTAACTTCTCGTAACTTGCCCAAAATCATTTTTTTTTAAATTGAAGGTAGACCATCAATACTAGATAGAGTCGGCCTTAGCAGTGAGCGGGGCCCTGGGCGAGTGTCATATCAGAGCCACGACTATTTGAATATTTGTACGACGGGCTGACGGAAGTCTTCTCTAAATTGCGGGCCTTTGCACTAGGCAGCCTAAAGGACACGATCTGCGGATGGCATCTAGCCAACCACTAAGCTGTAGACGCCTTTGCATTGTACCATTGAAAAATAGCGCTTACTACCATACAGTTGTGGTTATACTGGGTTGTTGATGTAATATGGCCTGTCTGGATGAAATAAATGAGGGCATTCTAAGAGTGGGAGCTGTGTCTAAAGTGGGTGGCTGTGTTGGGTTCATCCTGCATAGAACTGTAGAAGACTTTCATACTTAAGTTTACCACAGTTGTCTACCTGTTGTTTACACTTTCATTATACAAATGTGTACATTCTTGAACAATTTAATGCAGTAAGAGAGAACAATAAAAGAAAGCGATAAAGAGAAATATGATGGCACCGATTTAAAAACAAACAAAAATAATGTTCAAAAATAATTTTTTAAAAAAAGCTTATCTGAGGGGAAGAAACCCACATATGAACCTATATCTCTCTATATTGTAGACGTTAGTTCTCTTTTCTAAAAATCAAACAAAATAATTAATTAACAATAACTAATCTATTAATTGTTTTTTTTTTTTTTATTAATTCATGTTTGTTTTTAGGTAAAATAAAATGAATAAAGTTTCACTTTGATCCGTAATGGGTGTGGCAGAAACAACGTGTACAATTAGCTAAGAGGACGAATCCCTAAATATTTAGTCATATCTCTGAATACTGAAGAATTAATTTCCCTTGTAGGTATCAGTTAAAAATAATTAATTACCACTAATTAACTGAAAATCGGTGAATGTTTTTTTCTGATTCATGCATAGTCTTCGCCAATGAATAATTGTACAAAGTTCCAACTTGATCCGAGAATGGGTGTGGGAGAAATAACGTTTAAACACTTTTTGCCAGACAGACAGACAGACAGAAATTAGTTCATAAAAGCTTTGCAATAAGCACGAGTAGTATAGAGACAAGTCTTCCGTATTAATGTAGTTTCACTTCATAGTATTCTTAACATTTATTATTGGAAACACTCTCCAAACTAAATTACTGTATTCTTCATAAGTGTAAATGGAATGGCTGTCGAGTACATTCTAAATAACCAACACCAATCATTACTTTTCTTTTAAACCAATCTCTTATCAGACTGCTGTCGCTACTCGATTACTCCTGGTAGTCGAAGAGTATAAGCGATACATAATTAACAAACCACGCATAAATCGATTACTCGTGGTAGTCGAAGAGTATAAGAGATACATGATTAACATACTACAAATAGAGGTATAATAATTGTATAAAAAAAAACGCCTTAAGCAAGCTATCCAACCACACTTCTAAGCCCAACCACTCTTCTGAACCCAACCACTCTTCTGAACCCAACAACTGCTATGCCGTCTCCTTGTTAGCTCTAGGGAAGGGAATGACAGAGCATTTAAAGATCTAAGAAACTCAGACATACAACTGATTTCTCTTATATATACAGTCGGAATTCATTTCAAGAGTTTCAATATATAACAAGTTGTAATAGCAACGGTTTCTGTCCCCTCGTTTCAACATATTATACACACACACTTAAACACCCACACACACACGCACGACAGAGAGAGAGAGAGAGAGAGCAAGCGTAAACAACTAATAGAAGTCTTTTTTTTTTTCGATGAAGAGTGAATGCTCTTGATTGGCCCTCTCAAGTCTCAGAGGTAAGGTTGAACCTTTGGCCAGCCAGAAAAGAAAAAAAAAACATAGACGTTTATATAAGCAAAGATTAGGTAACTCCGGGATCAATACAGCAGTGATTAACAACTTGGAAGATTTGATGGATGATTGAGGTGGTCTCCCTCCCCCCCCCCCAAAACGCCCCTTTATTTCTTTTAATCTCTTCTGCTGCATCAAAGCCTGTTATTTTAGGAGAGACGTCACTTGACTCAGTGGCCTGGAGATGACTTCTGCACACACATGACCTAATGGGGGCTGAACGTTTTGTAACATCGATTTCAGAAAACTCGTTTTTGTTGTAAAACATGCAAGTTTGTAAGGTATTGAAATGGACGAACTATATTAATATTTCATACAATCAAACGTTTAGTTCTCATAGTTAAGCCGAGAGGACCTGGAAGAGCTAGGAAACAATAAAAAAACTAGCAAGAGACCGTGGAGAGTGGCGTGTTTTTGTCGAGGCCCTATGTTCCATGAGGAACTCAAAGGAATGATTATGACTCATGGTCAACACAAATTTTTAAGTGTCCAATCGTAAGGAATAATAACTCTCAGACCTGGCTAACCAGTGGAATTACCACCCATGGAGAGGAACTGACCTGCTTCAACACATCTTTCCGTTTAGATCCCTCCTGTACATTTTGTCTCCATGCCCGAATTTCAAAGTTGTTACATATCTTACTCTGTTGCAGATCTTACTCTGTTACAGATCTTACTCTGTTGCAGATCTTACTCTGTTACAGATCTTACTCTGTTGCAGATCTTACTCTGTTGCAGATCTTACTCTGTTGCAGATCTTACTCTGTTGCAGATCTGTCTCTACATCGCCAATCCATTGAATTCGTGGTTTGCCTTTGGGGCGTTTGCCCTTTTTTGTTTTTTGCCAGGATACTATTTTTGCCCCTCTGACATTCTTTCACGGTGACCTGCCTAACGTAATCTGTTCTCTCTTATTTCCTACACGATGGAGGGCTCTTCATTACCTGGTATATCTCTTGGTCATTGGGCGTCCTCCATTCAATTTCATCTTGCAAGGCACCATAAATTATTTTTTTCTGATGATTTTCTTTTATCAAATATTTAACAGATTCTCTGTTGTTTTGTCAGTGTACAGGTTTCACTTGTCTACATGGCTACTGGTCTTAACTACCCCAGAACTGAAATGGGCACCGGACATTTGTAGGATACATAATGATAGCTCCCCTCAATAAAGCACACACACACACGAGGCTGAGAGATCAATTTTCACTTTTTGAAACATTAGGAAAACAAACGTTACTTCCGGAATGGATAATTATATTTATTCATAACACCAAACTGTGCACATTTAGTGCAATTGCTGAACCAAGACACAATGCACAACCTAAAAAAATAATAATAAGGCTTGTCTTCGAGTCCGAAAATTAATGAGGAATGAAGTATTTCCCGTGGCTAGGAAGCCCCAGCTGTGACCTACATATTGTTACAACATTTAAAGGAGGCAACTCAACAAGGTATGGGAACAAAGACAGTACAAAGTTGAATCAACAGAGATCACCCAAAACAAGAGCCGTTATAATCTCCTCTCACTTCCTCTTCCTCTCTCCCCGTTCATTTAGTCCATCCTCGTGCGCTGGTGCGCAACTATAGAGTCACTACAGAACATGGTCATTACACTGCCCCCTTCTTATGTCTGCTCGTCCCGAACTGACTCTGTTTCTCTCTCCTCTCCACAATACCGATACAACCGATCGACGTGTACCACCTTGCATTTAGTTCGAGGACCCCTCTGGATACGGTATACCACGTCGTTGATTCTCTTCACAATCCGATATGGACCTTCCCAATCCTTTTGTAATTGAGGCGATCTTCCCTTTCTTCTCTTTGGGTTGTACAGTCAAACGAGATCATGCTCTACAAACCCCGTAGAATTGGCTCTTCTATCATATCTGGTCTTCATCAGGTCGCTATTATCTTTTATCTTACTCCGTGCAAGTGCATGAACCCTCTCAAGTCTCCCCCTAAGTTCTGTTACGCATTCGCTAGCTGTCGTTTGTTTTTCTCCTGGCAACCCAAATAAGAGATCTGCTGGCAGCCGAAGTTCCCGACCAAATAATAATTTGGCTGGCGTATAACCAGTGGTTGCATGAACGGCTCCTCTATAAGACACGAGGAATAGAGAAATGTAGTCATCCCAATCGTTTTGCTGTTCTACTGTCATCTTAGCCAAGTGTTGTATCAATGTGCGATTAAAGCGTTCCACCATCCCGTCTGACTGAGGGCGTTGTTCGAGTCTTTTCAATTTTTAAGATTTTGCAAATCTCCTGGAATAGCTTGGATTCAAAGTTGCGTCCTTGATCTGAATGTAGTTCCATAGGTACACCAAAGCGGCTAATCCAGTGTTCCACTAAAATATCGACTATTGTTGTGGTTTCTTGGTTTGGTATCGCGAAAGCCTCAGGCCATTTACTAAAATAGTCCATTATTACTAGAATATATCTGTTGCCTTTTAGTGTCTCAGGAAACGGGCCAGCTATATCCAGTGCGATTCTTTCGAATGGAACACCTACGTTGTACTGTTGTAGGGGTCCCCTTGTTCGACGTTGCGGGCCTTTGGTTGCTGCACATCGGTCACATCTTCTGCACCAATCCTCTACGTCTTCCTTGTACCGACACCAATAAAACCTTTGTCTCACTTTCTCCAACGTCTTGTTAATACCCAAGTGACCACCCGTGGAGCCATTGTGCAACTCTTGGAGTACTTCTTGGAGTCTAACTTTTGGCAGAACTATTTGTAATCGTGTTGATGTCCCATCAGTAGATTCCCACATTCGCTTAAGAACACCGTTTTCCACTACCATTGAGTCCCATTGTGCCCAGTACGCCTTCATGGCATCCCTTTTTTCAGCAATGTGTTGCCAATCTGGCCGTTGTCCCCTCTCCTTCCAAAGAAGAATGGTTGCCATCTTTCAGCTGATCCTCTCGGATATTCTCATCAGACCAAGGTCCTAAAACATTCAGGTCCAAACGTTGACAATCGATTATCTCTTTCTTTTCCTCAGCTTTCTTACAATGTTTGCATTCTGATTTGCAAGGTCGTCGAGATAGCGCATCAGCATTCTGGTGAATTAGTCCTTTTCGATGGTGAATTTCACATTCATAGGTTTGCAGACGTTCGATCCACCTAGCGACCTGACCTTCAGGGCACTTAAAAGAAAGAAGCCATTGTATTGCTGCGTGATCAGTCCTTAAAATAAATTTCTGCCCATAAAGGTACTTATGAAAATGTTTCATTGCATCGACGGCGGCCAGGAGTTCACGTCTTGTGACACAGTAGTTCGTTTCAGCCTTTGACAAACTTTGACTGAAGTAAGCGATGACTCGTTTCGTTCCATCAATCTTTTGGGAAAGGACGGCGCCTATTCCGGTATTGCTTGCATCCGTATCCAACATGAACGTCATGCCTGGTATCGGATAGGCAAGTATGGAGGATGAGACAAGTGTGTCTTTTAACATTTCAAAGGACTCTTGACACTCCTGTGTCCAGTTGAATGACCTCTTTTGTTCTGTCAATCGATGAAGGGGTGCACATATATTGGAGACATTCGGCACAAACCGTCTATAGTACGTACAGTCCTAAACAACTTCTTAGTTCTCGAATATTGGATGGTGTAGGCCAACGTTTTACTGCCTCAGTCTTGTCGGGATCAATGCTGATGCCGTCCCCTGATACTATGTGGCCAAGATATTTGACACTCTTCCTGAAAAACAAGCACTTCTTTGGATTGATTTTCATACCCGCATTTCTGATCCGTCCAAAAACTTCATGTAGCTTTGCCAGATGCTCTTCAAACATCCTACCAGTGACTATAATGTCATCCAGGTATATAAGGCACGTGTTCCAATGAAGTCCCTGTAATACGCGCTCCATCAATCTTTCAAAAGTGGCAGGAGCATTACAGAGACCAAAAATCATCACAGTGAACTGCCAAAGACCGTTGCCAGCAGAGAAAGCCTTTTTCTCTTTATCCTCAGGATGCATTCCCACCTGCCAGTATCCGCTCTTTAGATCAAGAGAAGTAAAAATCTGTGATCCAGCAAGCGTATCCAAGGTATCGTCTATTCTTGGGAGTGGATAGCTATCCTTTTTTTTCACTAGGACGATCGGTGAACACAAAGGGCTATTAGAGGGCTCTATGACCCCTTGCTGTCTCATTTGTTCTATAAGGTCTGTAGCCCCCTATTGTTTTGCGAGAGGAAGGCGGCGTGGTGGCTGCCGAATCGGTCTAGTTACTCCAGTATCGATCCTATGTTGTACCATGTCTGTTCTTCCGCATTCTGACTCATCAGATGGTAAGATGTCTGCAAATTTCATTATCAACTCTTTGGCTTTGCTATACTGCTCTTCAGATAGGTTCGCCTTGGTTTCTGTCAAAAGCCTGGTAATTTGAGGGTTGACCGATTCCGTGGGCGTAATAGAAACGTTGTTAATGTTGCAATTCTTAATTAGGTCGATTGTATGGCATTTAGCAATGTAACTATCCCTTCGTAGATGCTTCTCCCTCAAACCAAGGTTCATGATTCTGACAGGTACTCTCTGATGATCTTTACCGATCATGACCAGCGTTTTCCCTACAGCCACTCCGTCGTAATTGTCTTCCGTTCCTTCGGTTATCGCCGTTCCCGACTTTTCATGTCCGTTCTCTAACTTTCCCCAAATAATTGATTCGGACTGTGCAGACAAACTTGTGTCCTTCGTCAATAGTATTTTCATTATTCGATTGTTTCCTTCTTCACTATCACCTAACAAAGGAATCTCCACATTTCCATACAACATAGTTCCTCCACTAATGTTAATGGAAAATCCAAATTTCTGTAGAAAATCTAGACCTAAAATGCAATCATCAGTTATGTTTGCTATAAAAAATTCATGCACGAATGACTGACATCCGAGCTCAAATTCTAAGTCCGCCAGTCCTTTTATGGGCATCAGTTCTCCACTGGCTGTTTTCAGGGAGAAAAGGCTCACATTTGTAGTATTATTGCTGTTTGCGACATTTGGCCGAATGACTGAACGTGAAGCACCAGTGTCTATGAGAAACCGATACTTCCGAATTCCAATTTTTCCTTCTACCACAAGACTCCTACTCTGTCCCAGCACAGCTATTGGAGTGACATTGACAGGGGCTCCCATTTCCTGGATCGCCGGTTTCTGCCTCTTGAAGCCGACGAATGTTAGTTTTCCTGATAACCATTGGCTCCAGGCCATGCACCCGTATCTGATCTGTGCTGAATCGCTTCTTGCTGATTATGTGTTCTTCTACACATCCTTTGTATATGCCCAGATTCACCACAGTTCCAGCAACGGCCCCTGGTCGCACGATGAGCTCCCTGTGACCGGCTTGGCTTATACTCTTCAAGAACCTCCGTCATCCGTCTGAGTACTTGTGTTAGATCTTCTTCCTGAACTTCCAGTCTCCGACCATGATGACTGTTGATGGATGGGTTCTTAGCGGCTTCATAGGACAGAGCGTACACAAGGGCTTCGCTGGCCTTACGCTTGCCACTAACTCTAATAACCTTTTTTAGCTCTGGATCTCGAACGGCATCGATGAAGGCATCCGTGACGATTACTTCGAAGAACTCCTGTGCTGCTGTGGGGTATGCCAGATGGGCAAGTCGTTCAATGTCCATCTTTAGCTCTTGTAGGGTTTCACTGACCCGCTGTTGTCTGGTCTTCAGCTGGACCCTATAAACTTCCTGTAAGTGCTCGTCCCCGTATCGAAGCTCCATAGCCTGGACGAGAGCAGCATAATCCTGCTGGTTTGGAATGGATTGGAGTACTTCGGAAGCCTTTCCTCTAAGGGCCAGTACTAGAGCGGTCGCTTTTTCCTCCTCGCTGCCCCATTTGTTGACCTTAGCAGCTGCCTCAAACTGTCTTCTGTAGACTGACCAGGAGACGGACCCATCAAACACAGGGGGTTTCATCTTTACAAGCCCTTCGGGTAACATTGATCCTGTATTACTGCCCGGCGCCTTGCTGAGCCCTTCTCTTACTTGAACTTTCAGTTCTTCTATGTCTTTTTCTACCACATCGACTCTCTGATTCATCGTGACCTCCATCGTGGTTATTTTCTGGTTAACCGATACCAATTCAGTCCTGATCCCTGAATCCAGTGTGTCTATTTTGTCCTGCATGGTTTTAATCCCTATATCAAGTGTATCCATCTTTTCCTGCATCTTACCTAGGAGTTCCATCTTTTCCTGCATCTTACCTAGGAGTTCAGTTATATCTGGCCCTACTTCGAATTGATAACTGTCCGGGTCTTCTTCTTCCTCAATCAGGGCTTGCCGG
>JAZGLO010000754.1:0-35000 GCA_036873155.1 Biomphalaria sudanica | reverse complement strand
TGTGTGTGTGTGTGTGCTGACTGATGTGAAAGCTTAACTAGGATGCTATTTTTAGAAGAAAAAAAAAAGCATAAAATGCATTTGGTTTATTAAAAGAAGTGACAGCTGGTGACAACTGGTGACAGCTGGTGAAAAAAGAGACACAAGTGCAGGATAAAGTGGAGAGAGAATGGAGAATCTTGTAACATCTTGGGATGAAACGACTATTCCAGATATCGCTGTAGGATCTTTCTGTAGCATCTCAAGTCGAAATTTCGATTCATGGTGCCCCCGCTGCGGGAAAGAAGAAAAACCGTGCCTCATATTCTGTTTGACTGCCCCAGACTTGATCTCCGCCTGGACAGGTCTGGGAAACCCAAAAATTCTCGACCTGTATGGTGACGTGTATGCACTACGCAAGACAGCAGGGTTTCTGTCCAGGGCTTTTGCAAAAGAGGATTGAAGCCTCTCAAGCCCTCACTCAAATGGAGTTTGATGATGATGATGATGGTAGCATCTCAAATAGAGAAAAGCCCTAGGTATCACACACAAAGACTGCATCCCAAACGAAGAGATTAAAGACAGAATAAGTTCAGCGACCGGACACCACAATAGTCTTCGATGATAGCTATTTTCATAAAAAGGCAAACTAAAAGGCAACGGCCATATCACAAGGTCCTCCAGGCTCGCAAAGACATTCCTTCATGAAACAGTACCATGAAAAGGAAGAAGAGGCAGACAACATCAAAGAACCGACGGGCCTGTCAATGAAATTTTAGCCAAGGCACAAGACAGAGAGAACTGGAGGAAGACGGTCTAAATATCTTGGGTGATGCCCCACTGGTTTAAGGGATATGTGTAGGTGAATGTAAAGGGAGGTAATTATGTCAGAAAACGTGTCAATGACAGTGACTGTCAGATACCTTACTACCGGAGATTTAAATGGGTTTCATTCAATATCATCTTTTGAGGATATATTTTTATGACTATCGCAACATTACTTTCGTTATCTCTTCCTCTCTTCTCTTTCTCTCTCTCTCTCTCTCTCTCTCGCACACACACACACACGCAAATACAAACAGGCGTTTTATTTTTCCATTTTATTCTGTCAACACTTTTTTTCATTTTGTCTCTTCTCTTTTTCTTACTTTTTCTTTTCAGTTTCTTTCAAAGTCAGAATTCTATGTTTCTCACACATTTTTTATGTTTCTCACACATTTTTTATGTTTCTCACACATTTTTTATGTTTCTCACACATTTTTTATGTTTCTCACACATTTTTTATGTTTCTCACACATTTTTTATGTTTCTCACACATTTTTTTATGTTTCTCACACATTTTTTATGTTTCTCACACATTTTTTATGTTTCTCACGTATTTTTACATTTTGACCTTCATTGTTTCACGTGAATGAACTTTTTAATCAAATCTTTTTTCTTGCATTCTTTTTTGTTATAATTTTTACTCTCTCTCTCTCTCCTCTCCTCTCCTCTCGCCTTTTCTCAATCGCTCTTTTTTTATCTCTGTTTCTACTCTCTTTTCTTTTCTCTTTCCTTATATTACAATATATTATCTTTTTCTTTATATTACAATATATTTTCTTTTTCTTTATATTACAATATAATGTCCCTAGTATCTTGAAAAACAGATGTGTATATAAATGGGATCACTTGAAAACTAGAAAGGTTATTTCACCGAAACAATACTACACAATTTGTAGCTATACCTCTATTAGGAACTGTTGCAAAGTGGCTAGAAATCTTGGTATGCTCGGCCTTCGACCGCGTACCCTAGTCCGTGCTTCCGGAGTGTCCGACACATTGGAAATAACAACTTTAAATACGGACATTAACTTGGACCTCTTCCAGACAGAGCGCTTCGTTCAACCAGGATTACATGCATGGAGTTCCAAAAGCTTCGTACATAGATTGTACATAGTGGAGTCGCTCTCTCCAAACCCGACCCTCCTTCTTTTCTTCTACGGACTTGGGATCGCCCATGGCAACTTGAGTCTCTTGCAGCGCTCAGGTGAACCGCAGATGTTGCTTTATCTTGAGGCGGATGCTATGGTGAAAACTGGCCGACTCGATAAATGCAATACTTTGTCACAGTTCCTGCTTTAGAAGCATTCTGCCTTACATGTCTCCGACAGACTAAGGTATACGTATTCCTCATTCTCACAACTAAGGTACTTACATAATGTTCGAGTAACATACATGCACCATCTGTCTTCATGCTGTCGAGGCTAATTATTATTACAGTCTATACTTTTATTATTGTAAATTGGATGGACTTGAGACTTGAGTTCGTAGTATGACGTATTTGTAAATGCATGAAAAAAAAAAATCAAATCGAAAAAAAAATCACCACAAAAGTCCAAAGTATATTTAAATTTAAAAAAACGGAGAAAAAAAGAAAAAAGACAAGATAGATTTGTATAGAACAGCGGTTCTCAACCTTTTAAGCTCGGCGACCCCTCTTTACAATCCAACACTCTGCCGCGACCCCCCCCCTTCCGCTCAGACACACAGCAATAGAAGAATAGACAAAACTATTCATTTTTTTCGATGGTCTCTGGCGACCCCTGGCAAATCGTCAATCGACCCCCAAGGGGGTCGCGACCCACAGGTTGAGAATCCCTGGTATAGAAAAATGTAAGAACGAGAACTCTAACTGAAATCAAAACAAAAACTTCGTAAAAAATAAGAAAAAAACAAAAAACGTTTGGCTCATGGTGATAAGAAAATAAATGTTGCTCTGCAGGACGCCATCTTTTTGTATCTCTGTAATCATAGCCCATCAGCATTCATGTTTCTTTATCTTTAAGCATCAACCATTAGATCAAGCAAGTGATAGAGACAGGCCCCCGAGACTAAGAGCGCTAAAGACACACCAGAAACTACGTTCTGTTATTGCTAAGCAATCAACAACAACAACCACACAGTTTCATAAAATGTAGCCTTCCTCCATGTACCTACTGATAACGTAAGGATATCGCTAGCTATCATTGGTTTCAATAAGCTCTAGCCTTAGACATAAACTCTCAGTTTCAGCTCAGGACTACTCACTAAAGGAAAGCCATCAAACATCCTGGCACTGAAGACTGACATAAAAGATTACGTAGCTGGTAAGACTTCAATAACATGTAAAAGTACATGTCTCGTTTGTTTCGGGAGAGGAAACTATTTGATTGTAAAACAAAAATAAAGTTCCCTTTTACACGTAGCGGTCCTAGGGCAAATGTCGAAAAGTGCTTCTGTTTCTATGGCATACAGTTAACGAAGATGTCATGTGGCGAACACAACGACCATTCGGCTGTACTTTTCCCAAACTAATGGCAGTTATCATTCAGTGTTGGGTGTACTCGTAAATGTCTTAGAAATCTCAAAGTTCAAATTCCAGACTCTGCTGATGCTTGAACTTAAGATTCCCCAGTTTAAATAGTCTAGCGATTATCACTCGACCACCAAGCCACATAGCTAAATTTACTTTCAGAAAATAAATTTATCAAAAATCACTTCTTAAAAGCTGGCCTATTATACATACATACATACATATAATGCTTACATACATAAATACATACATACATACAGATAGACAGATAGACAGACAGACAGACAGATAGATAGATAGATAGATAGATAGATAGATAGATAGATAGATAGATAGATAGATAGATATAGATAGATAATTAGATAATTAGATAGATAGATAGATAGATAGATAGATAGATAGATAGATAGATAGATAGATAGATAGATAGATAGATAGATATAGATAGATATAGATAGATAATTAGATAATTAGATAGATAGATAGATAGATAGATAGATAGATAGATAGATAGATAGTTAGATAGATAAATTGATTGCAAAATAGATAGTAAAGTAGCAATTATGCATAAAACACTGAACCATAATCTTCAAATACTAAAACAAAATTTAATAAAATACTCTGAAAGAGACAAAGACGAGCAGGACACACCATTTTCATATGTTAGGACAAATTTTTATAAAGGCTCTTTCTTCCCTAGCGATATTAGAGCATGGATTGGGCTGCCTGAGCTAGCCAGGAGAACCAGTGACTTGGCAGAATTTAGGTCATTGGTTAATATGCATGACTAAATGCATGACTCGTAGGACGTAATCATCTTCTTTTTTTGAAGTAACGTCTGTATCATATAAGATAAGATAGATGGATAGATAGATGGATAGATAGATAGATAGATAGATAGATAGATGGATAGATAGATAGATAGATAGATAGTTCAGGTTCAGGAACAAAAGTCAGATTATTTGCAGACGACTGCATAATATATAGAACAATAAAAACAAAACAAGACACAGATATTTTACAAAGAGAATTAGATGAATTACAGAAATGGGAATCAAATTGGAGCATGTCTTTCCACCCAGAAAAATGTCAGTTGTTAAGAGTAACAAAAAAAATTAAACAAATTAATTCCACTTATCTTATTCATGGCAAACCAGTAACACAGACTAAAAACTCAAAATACCTAGGTGTTATAATAAATGAAAAACTGTCATGGAATCCACATATTGATGAAACTATAAAAAAATCCAACAAAGCATTAGGGTTTATTAAAAGAAATTTCTATAAATCAAATAAGAACATAAAACTAAAATGTTATTTAACCTTGGTTAGGCCAATAATAGAATATGCATCCACCGTGTGGGACCCCTCAACTCAAGAAAACATTAAGAAACTGGAACAAACACAAAATAGAGCAGTGAGATTCATAACAAACGAATATTCACATTTGACTAGGGTAACACCACTAGTAAAATCACTAAATTTAGAAAGCCTTCAGGACAGAAGACTCAAAAGTAAAGTAGCAATTATACATAAAACACTGAACCATAATCTTCAAATACAAAAACAAAATTTAATAAAATACTCTGAAAGACACAAAAATAAAGGCACATTCCTCGTCCCATATGCTAGGACAAATTTGTACAAATACTCCTTCTTCCCTAGTGCTATTAGAGCATGGAATGGGTTGCCTGAGCTAGCCAGAAAAACCAGTGACTTGGCAGAATTTAAGTCATTGGTTAATATGCATGACTAAATGCATGACGCGTAGGACGTAATCATCTTCTTTTTTGAAGTAACGTCTGTATTATATAAGAAGATAAGATAAGATAGATAGATAGATAGATAGATAGATAGATAGATATATAGATAGATAGATAGATAGATAGATAGATAGATAGATAGATAGATAGAGATATCGTAGATGTCATTTAAAGCAAAATAAAGTTGTGTCTGTAGCATCGAATGATAATATTCATATGATATAGGAGGTACTAAATTACCAATATCTGATTTAAAAATCGAAAATTAAAAAAATATGAAATTCGTTTTATCAGTGTATACTAAATAATTCTTCCTTCAGAATGGCCTCAGGATCTATAAGGTACCAGAGCAGTGTTTCCCAAACTGTGTTCCGCGAAACCTTAAGTGTTCCTTGAGGCCCTGAATAGGTGTTCCACGAACTATTTGAACAATGAACTAGTAGGCTACCACTTTGGTTAATCTCTCTAACAACTAGCAGAGTGTTCGCTAAATATTCAGAATGTGCGAAGTGTTCCATTAGGGAAAAAAGTCTGGGAAACACTTTACTCAAGAAGATTAAAATTTTGTATGAATTTTGGATCTTATATTCGATAAGCCTAATCAATACATTTTTAATCATACCGGCTTTTGTTGTTTTTTTTAGATCTAAAATATTTACAATTTCCCGCATGGTCATGTTTCACTATGTCAATATCTTGTAGGAGGCGCGTCGCCAGAGCGGTAAAGCGCTTGACTTCCAAACCGGGGTCCGGGGTTCGAATCCTAGTGAAGACTAGGATTTCTAATTTCGGGATCTTCGGGCGCCTCTGAGTCCACCCAGCTCTAATGGGTACCTGACATCAGTTGGAGAAAAGTAAAGGCGGTTGGTCGTTGTGCTGGCCTAATGACACCCTCGTTAACTGTTGGCCACATAATCAGATGACCTTTACATCATCTGCCCTATAGACCACAAGGTCTGAAAGGGGAAATAAAATATCTTGTAACCGAATTATTTAGTGCTAGACTTGACTTGCTTCGCTATAGACAGAAAGTGCAAAAGAAAAGAATGTAGCAACGAAGTCATACAGACAACACTTCTCATCAAGGGAGGCTATTCAATCCAAATGTTTATTCGACTTTATCTCTATTTTTTTTGACATCTTTGTTTACATTTGGAAGTAAATGACGTGATACTTGGGGTACGAAACTTTTGCCTGTTTTTTTTTTTTTTTTGACACGTTTAATTTGAGATGTTTATCATATTTTTTAAAATTTGAATATATTTTTAAGACGCCAACGTGAGCAACCAACAAATTGAAATACAATGTTCGATAACAGATGATGTACGATTAGTATAAAATATACAGAGCACTGTGACTTATTACATATTAGTTTCTTATGTTGTTGTATTTTTTTTTGTTGTTGTTTTTTTCATTGGAGGTTTAATTTGCCAAGATGCATCAAACACAACATAGGTTTTTATGTACACATTATTTTTATCTAGTTAGTTTCTATTGTTTATTGTTCATTAATTATATTTTTAAAAATGGAACACTACAAAACTTGTCTTACAAACGAAAGGTAAACATTCAATGTAAATATATATATATATATATATATATATATATATATATATATAAAAGATTTATGATGTCATCTATTAAAAGGATTTGTTTTGAAAAAAGTTAATGCATGAATGTTATCTCATATTGTTTGTTTACGTACAGTTTATTGAAAATCTAAGGTAACATTTTATGAAGTCAGTATTATTATGTCGATGGAGTTTAGGAAATCAGCATATTTTTAGCCCAACAGTGGTTGGTGTGGACTTATATACTCTTATTCTAAGATAAAGATATTTAATCAGTTATTTAAAGGTTTTCTTCATACATTCTTCTTCTTCCTCGTTCTCATTTTTATGTTGGAGTGTTCAGATGACTAGAAGAATACATGAGATGAACTGCGCAGTGGTTACCAAATCAGGGAGCTCTCCATATAGTAATCTTTCTATTGGGGTGTTTTTGGGCCATTGTCTTGTTCGGGGCTCTTGTTAAAGAGAGCAGTTTTGAAGGACATGGTTGGCATTCTCTGGGGACAATCCACATGGGCAGATTTCACTGGTTCCAATTTTGAGCTTGCCTATGTTGTCCCTTTACGTTGTGTCCTGTCCTGAGCCGAAAGATTAAACTTTGATCTTGTCGGGATAGCTAATAATAGGCGTCATCTTTCTTGTGATTCAGATGAGAGCCTGTCCATTTCTCATTTATTCTATCCACTATTAGTTTCTTCATTTCTTCTGGATAGAGTGCAATGTTGAATTGCGTGTTTCATAAATGAAAAGTTAATTTTTTTTTTTTTTATCTTTTAAAATGTTCATTTAATGATTTTTGTCTTAGTGTTTAACTGAGGAAGGTTTCCTGTCCTAGTTCGCATTAGCGCATTATAACACTATCGGACAGATACGTTTACTTTTATCTGTTTTGTTTTGTCTTTTTTTAAATTAATTTCTACCTGATGAAGTTCTCGTGGCCCAAGCTTCTTCTAGCTTTACTTCCGTCGGGAATTTTTTTTTTCCAGATGATTATCTTGTGTATTCTCTTCCCAGCAAAAGTCTCAGCTCATTAGAGCTCTTGACTATCACAATGATACAAATTAAATAATCAGTACTAAGTCCGGTATACGCATTTAAATACGCTGAAAAGTAATTTTACTTGTATATAAATATTAACTTCGTATATTAGGTAACTGACACTGTATTGTTTGAGAATCTCTGTGATTCACTTGAAATTCATGGTTCACATGTTTCACATGAAATTGGAATTATGGGTAAAACCTCGTTCTGGGAGCTGACCATTCATTCATTGGCCTCCTTCAGTCGTAGAACGACTGTGGTTTATCTCAGAGCACACTTCCTCGTGTGGCTGTGGAGCCCTATTTTGGAGAGACACTCCCGTCCACAGATAGCGCAGGTTAAGTGGCTTTTGCTTCGGTGGTAGAGGAGCTGGCCGTTTTTCGGTTTGTACGTTTTTCTTCCTGAGCTGAGACCCATGTACTTTCACTGTCCATAGCTTTCTTTGTCACTGTCTCTCTCCACTTGTTGCGGTCTAGAGCTATGTCTTCCCAATTGTCAGTATTGATGTTCACTGATTTGAGGTCACGTTTTATTACATCTATGTAACGGAGGTGGGGGCGACCAGTTTTTCTTGTGCTAGTCGCGAGTAGTCCATAGAGGAGGACTTTTGGGATGCGCTTGTCCTCCATCCGGCGAACATGTCCAAGCCAGCGCAAACGGCGTTGTCTGAGGGCTCTTGGTCAGATATCAGTAGTCACCATGGCCATAGAAGTGAATACACGTATAATGCATGTTGTGTAAAAAGCATTACTAGTTGTGTACTGGAAATACTCCATTGGGTTTTATAAATTATTTCTGTGAAGTATTACTTGTATTTCCTGATGGCTGGACTTGCCAGGGTGTTGTTATTTTATACTTAATAAATATATTGTCTGCTACTCATTACATCATGTTCTGAATCCCAATGTTTGTTGTGCTATTCTAGTTATAGATCTAGTACTCAGTAGCAGACACACGCGACAACAAACAAAGTGAAGACAAGTACATTTAATTATCGCACAGCAGACACTTTAATAAGCACCAGAAGAAGTGCTATATAAATATAAAGTTACATTTCGTTACAGTAACGAAACACTGAAAATACCTACCTCTATTACATAACAGAAATTGGACATATTATATACATTTTGTTGAAAAAAAATGTGAACACTTGTAGTTGAACTTAGAGAACTCATATGTTTTTCAGACTTACAAAAAATGTCTATAAACAAGTGGAGTCGATAAGGAAATGTTATATTTTATAGAAAGGCTAGAGTGTCAGGTAAGATTTACACTGGCTATCTATCTGAAAGCGCACCTGTTATCTTCACGTTGGCTATTGACGCTGTAATAGTGGCCTGTAATAAAATGATATACCTCTTTACAATTCAGTTTGAATTAATTACTGGCCATTTGCCGTGACCTTCACAGCCCGAGTGACATTGATCAAAGTGCGGAGAGGAGACTGATAATTACCAAGAAAATGCGGGATTAATTGTTGGAGGCGATTTATCTCTAGAACTAGGATAAAAATAGCATTCTCTCAAGACTTTTTCCCTATCCGTGGCTAAGAAACATTGACAGGGGTTAGCTATGACTGACGATGCCACTCAGATGGTAAAGAGTGTAGTTCTCGTATGTCGTCATAAACTGAAGGCCAAAGATGTCTCCAGTTCTTGTCTGTCCATAGATCTAAATTTGTCACGCGGTGTTCAGCCTATACTTATTCTCTCATTGTTTGAGACAAAATTTGATATTTGAGTAATTTGAAGAGCTAGCAAGTCAAAGGCAGAGTTAATGACAGTAGAAGGATTGCGTGCAGAGGCGTAGTGAGTAAAACGTGCGCCCTGGAAAGGTACATTATTGGCCCCCACACCATTTTCCATGAACATGACGTTGAAATATAGGCTGCATCGAGCCCTCTTGGCCGCCCCCCTCCCCACACTACGTCTCTGGGTGCGTGGGTAAGGCGTTTAATTTATTTTTCAAGGAATAACAACAAAAACAGCAGTATTTTCATCAGAGTTAAAAATCCACATTTAGCAAAAAAAAAAAACAAAAAAAAAACAACATTACCGTTATTTAGAATTATAGAATGCAAACCGATTACGCGACATTTATAAATCTGGCTTCATTGACTAGTAGTTGGAATTTTAAAATCCAAACAGCTACAGAAAGTGATGAAATGTGACAAAACTTCATCTGTATGAGCTATTTGTATTGAGTAGCAGGAGTTTTATATGTACGAAAACATTTGCTACCATGACAAGTGACTGTGTATTTTTTTTATTAAGTATTTGTGTGGTTACATCAATATCTTATAGACAACATAAAGGACAACAAAACAAAGCGACTGAAGACTTATTATAATTAAGAATTTCCCAACGTGTCCTTCACCGGAGCCAAAAGTTTTGCTTTAGATCGTAGGTGAAGATCAATTGCTATATTTTCCCCAGGGAAATTGGTTACATTCACATTGTTATACTCAACACTAAGGACAACAAACAGTGCGATAAGGACTTTTAGGTCGCTGTTGTTCTTACAATCTAACTGAATTTCTATAATCTCTACTTCACCGGGGACAAAGGTTACTTTAGCAACAATTGTCGAAAGTTCGCTGCCAATTTTTTTGTTAATTACTTTTTTTTTTACATTTGAGCTGCCATGCCTGTACAGACAGTTTATATAATGATAGTGTCGTAAAGTACGTATTAGATGTGGTATTTCTTGAGCGCTCCCACCAAGGATGCTTGCGCTCCATCATGGACATACGGTGGCAAGACCGCACTACAAACAGCGATGTTCTTGGGAACGCCTGTATGGACAGTACTTCTTATGGTCCGATAGTTGCGCTGGGTAGGGCACGTATCCCGTATGGGAGACCGAACGTATGCCAAAGGCAGTCTTTTTTGGTGAGCTAAAGGCTGGTCGACGTAACAGAGGCGCCCCACGGAAACGCTTCAAAGACCAGCTTGGCCGACAGCTTTTCTTGGCTGACTTAAAAGAGAGCACCTGGTTGCATGCGGCCTCAGAACGAGACAGCTGGAGGTTACTCACGAATGCCGCGGGATACACATTTGAGACCAAAAGAAAATATGCTGCTATGGACAAGCGCATACGGCGAATGGAAAATCTAAATCGACCACCTGCGGACAATGGTTATGCCTGCCCTGGATTAGGCAAAATATGCAGGTCACAGCTGGGGCTGCGCCGCCACAGGAAATACTTTCTCCCTTGGTAAACTTAGGACTCGAAAACAAGCCTTATTAAATGTGGTACAAAAGAGTTACTAGTTATGCAGTTTTTCCTGTTCATTCTTGTATTTTCTCATCTCAAAGCTTATTTAATATGTAAACAAAAATGTTTATTAAGCACTATGACCTTTCGACATAATTATATTGTACATAATCTTCCTTCCTGAGGATTCATCATTTAACTTCTACTTATAACTCACTGTGCAGATCTCGGTATTCAAATTATCTTTCTCTAGAGGAGCAACTCTCTGTTTTAATCATTATTCCGTTTGAAGTCAAGTGTATTTCTTTTTAAACAGTTTTTGGTTGCCTTGGCTCATTTTTTTAAACATTTAACTTTTTCTTTTCTTTTTTTTTTTTTTTTGGATCAACCAAAATTTAGTTTTACAATTATGCTGTAAAGACAAAAAAGCATTTTGGAGATTTACGCTGAAGTTTAAAGACACAGTTATCTGCTCCTTGTTTACATTATTTATTTTAAACATCCGGCATACATTCTTCAAGCGATGTGGAGAAATGTAGGGGTGGCATTAAAACATAAAGAAAAACGTTAAAACGGAAAAGTGTAAGATTTGGAGACACTTATACTAAACTTTTTGAAGGACTCTATGTACAAAGATTACTGTTACAAATAAAATAAAAAAGAAAATAAATTTGGATCTGTATCTCAGGTGTCCAGGTGGACTCAGGGGCACCCGGGGATCCCAAAATTGGAAATCCCAGGATTCACCCGGGACCCCGGTTCAAGCGCTTTGCCGTTCAGCCACCAATATACATATTGTACCGGTTACAAATAAAATAAAGAAGAAAATACATTTGGATCTGTATCACCAAACTAGAATCGCATAAAAAAACAACTTTTTTAATGTTAATTTTTTCTTTGTACGTCGGCAGATTTGTTTAAAATATAATACATTTATAGCAAAACAAAAATGTACCTGGTGTTTTGAGGCACGAGAAAAACAAGCAAAGAAAGTGACACTAGAGCATAGAAGTACAGGAAAGATAACTCTGCGACATCCAAAGTACTCACTCTTGAAGACGAATTGCGGTACGCAGGAGGATGACCTACAGTGTTCCTAAACTTGGGACCCCCCCCCCTTTCCATAACATATTACGTTTTCACAGCTTGGTGGATCTGGAAGAATGATGTAGAGTTTATAGACTCTCCTTATGGGGTACTGAAGGGAGCCCCGTTTTTCTACTTTTGTGATCTTCGAGAATTCTATCTCCTGACATCTGCAATGCACTGTTTCTCTTAATAAGAAGACAAAAAGGTCAAAATTGTCAAATACAGTTAAACGAAACAGGAATGGAACGAGCAGACATTCGAGGCAGTAAAGCAAATAAAATTGTAGGTCCTTGTTTCGAATCCCAGGGTAGACTGGCATTTTAAATTTCGGGAATTTCAGTTCGCCCCTGAGTCCATCTAACTCTAATGGATATCTGACCTTAGTTAAGGAAAGTAAAGGCAATTGGTCGTTGTACTGGCCACATGACACCCTGCTCATTAACCGTTGGCCATAGAAACAGATGACCTTAACATCATGTGCCCCATAGATCAAAAAGTCTGAAAGGTGAACTTTATTTTATCACCCTAAAATCATCCTTGTGTTCAACGTCTAGTAGCGGCCTGTTCAAGTTAGTAGCGGGCCTGTTCACGTTAGTAGCGGGTCTGTTCACGTTAGTATCGGGTCTGACTTGTTCACGTTAGTAGTGGGCCTGTTTTGTTCATGTTAGTAGTGGGCCTGTTTTGTTCACGTTAGTAGCGGGCCTGTTCACGTTAGTAGTGGTCCTTTTTTTTCACGTTGGTAGTGGGCCTGTTTTGTTCACGTTAGTAGTGGGCCTGTTTTGTTCACGTTAGTTGTGGGCCTGTTTTGCTCACGCTTGTAGTGAGCCTGTTTTGTTCAGGCTTGTAGCGGGTCTTTTTGTTCACGCTAGTAGAGGAGCCGTTTTGTTCACGCTAAAAAAAAAACAATAAAACAACGCGAACACTACAATTATACGGGGCATAAATTTGAAAACTCTGATGTAAGAAAGACTTGTTGACTCTTGAATCACATTGGCGAAGGCGTTTTGAAATATCTTCAAAAGAAGACCGTCAAATCGACAAACGGCGACCCAACCCAATGATTATACATTTAACATACGCAGTCTAAAGTTCACTGTGTTTTATGCACTAGGACTTCCTTATTCCTTAGATGTGAAGCAAGTGGAGACAAAGTGTAGCTAGTTAAAACTTATATTCATCTAGAGTGGAACCACTTTAAAGATTATGATCTAATCAGAAGCGTGCCATTAAAGAGTAATAACTATGCCATACCACGAAAGAAACAGTTGGGTATTTTTATGAGATGTATGCTTGAGTTTAAAAAGAAGCTGTTTTGGGCCTACTTTTGTTCCATGTAAACTGTTCTGGGTTTGTTTTAGTCAATATTCATAGTCTTAAGTGTGCATATCTGAACAAAATACAACTTCGCGTTCAAGTGTTACAAACATTACGGTTACTTGACATTTAAAAAAATACTAGTCCTAATTTGAATGTATACACTATTGGCTCTAACTCTGTTCAGAATTAATTAAAATTATTATAAACTCAGCTTGACAGATTAAAATGTAATTTTGGTATTAATTTGCTCAGTGCAAACACTACCTAAGCTATAAGCCAAGCGTCAACTTAAAGAAAAAGTCTAAATTTAATTATCAATCGATTAGTGAACTTTATCAGGCATTAAAATACGATGCTGGATTAGTTCTGCCAATCACACAACGTCCAATTATTAACGATAACATTTATGTTCCATTTGTTTTTTTGTATGAAGATGTTATATTATATTATTATCTTATTATCTGATTAGCTCCTTTCGGGCATTTCCAATATTGAAAAAAAAGGCACAGCCGATTAAGAGCTTCATTGATCCTAGCTTCTAAACCTGTCTTTTTTCTTCCTTTTAGGATAATTGTTTGTCTAACGTATTTTGGGTCTTTCTTTAGATTTGAAACTAATTGCATACCTGCCCAAACCTCCTGCTGTAGGCGTAGAATGGCAGCGGAAGCGGTTTGAACCCGGGACAATCGTGACCATTGAACGATAGTCCAAAGCGCATATCAGACGACTAGGCAGCCATGTAGTTTTGTTAACGGTATTTAAAGAAATAAGACATGGATTAAACATAAACAGTTGGAACGTCTCTTTCAGATAAGACAAGAATTCATCAAAAGAAGTTCCAATGTGTCCTTTACTAGGATAAATGAGGCTTTCTTTGAAGTTATTATTACGGAATCCTAGAAACATGTTTCGCTGCTGTAAGTAGCTTCCCTTTCTTTCATGATATGCATCTGCACACGGTTGAATAATATAATGAATGATGCTAGATATAATCCCACAGAGAAATCGAACATTTGATGCCAATGTTTTGATCACGTACAGAGAGAGAGAGAAAGAGAGAGAGAGAGACAGAGACAGAGAGAGAGACACGAAAGGTCCTAAGAAAATATAAAAGAAAGAAAGATGAGATTATTATTATTGCTTTTTTATTGCGCATCCCCTGCTCCCAAAGCCTGTTTTCTGCGCTTCTTTTCCAAGTTTATTTGTAGACGTTTGGTTGTGAAACGTTCCTGTCCTTTTGTTGGGCGTCAGCAATTTTTTTTTTGGGGGGGGGGGGCAAGATCTAGAGACAGTGGGAGAAAAAAGAAGGTGGGTAATATAAGGCCTTTTGATTTCAAAGCTATCACTAGGCCTTAGCCTTGCCAAGAGGCGTACGTCTTAATGTTCAGAATACAGAGAACCTCGAAATGAAATCGTAGACTTTTTCTAAAACTTTCTCCAATGTCTAAACATACATAAAAGGATGTGCCATATCTCTCTCCCTCTCTCTCTCTCTCTCACCTAAGAAAAGTATTGTCTACAGCTATGGTACATCACTCACTTGGCTAAAATCTTGTTAGGGGGCTCTGTGTTCTCCCTCTGAAGTTCCTCCTCCAGCTCGTGCTCGATCTTCTCCACGTACCCGTGAGTCTTGGCCAGCACCAGAGTTTCCGCCACCAAAGTCTGCAAGAGAAACACAAAATCTTACAATAGGCCTATGCACACAACATTCACACACAACCTACATGCACCAAGTGCATAGACTAAACGGTTTTCACTTAAGCTGCCTGTGCATAATGTGCATCTCTTTGAGGGATCACGTCTCCCATCAGGAAGTTTTGAAATCGGTCAATGCACATAGCATCTATGGCTCGGACATGTCACCCACATGCAAGATGGAAGAATCCTTAAGAACATCCTTTATGCTTAGTTTGTGGAGGGAGTCAGACCCAATGGACACCCAACCTACAGAGATGTCTGCAAGCAAGATCTGAGGACTACGGACATCAATGAAATTATGTGGGAGTAAATCGCGCAAGATCGGACAGCATGGTGTCAGACAGTGGTACAAACATCGCAGAGAACAAAAGGAATGACTCGTTTAAACGTTCCATTCGGCTATAGTGTTGTTGTTTTTTGTTAGCCAGTACAATAAATGTACTTAAAGATACAAGTAAAGAGAGATCACTTTTTTTTTCCAAGTTCCGGACTTTCATTCAGAAATGTTCTTTAAGTTCCTTGCTCAAATTTCCAGCAAGCTAGAAGGGAATGCCACTGCGCAGGGTTCGAGTGGGGACCATTGCGACAACGGCCCAAAGCGCATACCACCTGCCCAGTCGGCCGTCTCTTAAAGGTGTAACCGACTGAATATTCATCGCCCTAACACTGTGGGAATCTTGAATTTTTACTTTTTTGGTTTCGGTCATCAACAAATATCAAACTCAGTATACTATGATTTAAAAAAAAAAAACATTAAAAAAGAGATAGATAAAAAAATAGATAAATAAATAAATAGATAAACAAATACATAGATAATATAATAAGGCTTGTCTTCGAGTCCGAAGATTAATGAGGAATGCAGTATTTCCCGTGGATACGCAGCTCCAGCTGTGACCTACAAATTTTGCCACATCCAGTGATAGCAAATAAATAGATAAATAAAAAGATTTTTGAAAAATACAAGATAAATAAAAAAAAAATAAAAAGATAAATAAAAAGATAAATAAAAAGATAAATAAAAAGATAAATAAAAAGATAAATAAAAAGATAAACATAAAGATAAATAAAAAGATAAATAGATAAATAAAAATATAAATAAATAGATAAATAAAAAGATAAATAGATAAATAAAAATATAAATAGATAAATAAAAAGATAAATAAATAGATAAATAAAAAGATAACTAGATAAATAAAAAGATAAATAGATAAATAAAAAGATAAATAGATAAATGAAAAGATAAATTGATAAATAAAAAGATAAATAAACAGATAAATAAAAAGATAAATAAAAAGATAAAAAAATAGATAAATAAATAGATAAATAAAAAAGGTAAATAGATAAATAAAAAGATAAATAGATAAACAAAAAGATAAACAGATAAATAAAAAGATAAATAAATAAATAAAAAGATAAATAGATAAATAAAAAGATAAATAGATAAACAAAAAGATAAACAGATAAATAAAAAGATAAATAAACAGATAAATAAAAAGACAAATAGATAAATAAAAAGATAAATAAATAAATAAAAAGATAAATTGATAAATAAAAAGATAAATAGATAAACAAAAAGATAAATAAATAAACAAAAAGATAAATAGATAAACAAAAAGATTAACAGATAAATAAAAAAGATAAATAGATAAACAAAAAGATAAATAGATAAACAAAAAGATAAACAGATAAATAAAAAGATAAATAGATAAATAAATAGATAAACAAAAAGATAAAAAGATAAACAAAAAGATAAATAAATAAACAAAAAAGATAAATAGATAAACAAAAAGATAAATAGATAAATAAAAAGATAAATAGATAAACAAAAAGATAAACAGATAAATAAAAAGATAAATAGATAAATAAAAAGATAAATAGATAAATAAAGAGATAAAGATAAATAAATGGATAAATACATTTTAAAAAAGATATACCCATACATTAAAAAAAAAGATAGTACATAAATAAATAGATATATAAATAAATAAAAAGATGAATAGATACATAAACAAAAAGATAAATAGATAAATAAATAAATAGATACATAGAAAATGGGATAAATAAATAAATAGGTAAATAAATACATAAATAAATAAATAGAAAATAAAAAATTTGATAGATAAAACAGAAAATAAACTATCTATCGATTAAGTAATGTTATGCTGTATTAAATAAAAAAAAAGTATTTTTGTCAAGAAGCTGAATATCAGACATACACAAGACTTCAATGGTTTCTTTAAGAGTCTTCAAGTCAAGGACTCCATATTGTGAGTTGTGATCCTTCCTGTCGATTGTGCTCGCTTTCAAAAACCTTAATTAAGTTAACCTGGCAGAGGACAAGCAATTACTTGAAGCAATTACCGCCCTCTTAGCGGAAATGACGTCACTTAGTGCACACACATAAAAAAATAAAAATAAATAAAGACCACTAGACCGTCTCGCAGACATGTCTAAGAACGCACGTTCATTCATAGTACCTTGTGAAATAGAGGATTCCCGGGGATGGGGGGGTTGTTGTCTGTGTGTTAGTGAATCTAGGTAAACATGAAGGAAGTCAAATTTTAAGTGTTTTACTAAGTGCTTCTCTTAATTCTTTTCAATTTCTGTCTTTTTCTGTTCTCTCTTGTTCCATACTTTTGTCTTTTTCTGTTCTCTCTTGTTCCATACTTTTGTCTTTTTCTGTTCTCTCTTGTTCCATACTTTTGTCTTTTTCTGTTCTCTCTTGTTCCATACTTTTGTCTTTTTCTGTTCTCTCTTGTTCCATACTTATGTCTTTTTCTGTTCTCTCTTGTTCCATACTTATGTCTTTTTCTGTTCTCTCTTGTTCCATATTTCTGTCTTTTTCTGTTCTCTCTTGTTCCATACTTTTGTCTTTTTCTGTTCTCTCTTGTTCCATACTTTTGTCTTTTTCTGTTCTCTCTTGTTCCATACTTTTGTCTTTTTCTGTTCTCTCTTGTTCCATACTTTTGTCTTTTTCTGTTCTCTCTTGTTCCATACTTTTGTCTTTTTCTGTTCTCTCTTGTTCCATACTTCTGTCTTTTTCTTTCTCTCTTGTTCCATACTTTTGTCTTTTTCTGTTCTCTCTTGTTCCATACTTTTGTCTTTTTCTGTTCTCTCTTGTTCCATACTTTTGTCTTTTTCTGTTCTCTCTTGTTCCATACTTTGTCTTTTTCTGTTCTCTCTTGTTCCATACTTTTGTCTTTTTCTGTTCTCTCTTGTTCCATACTTCTGTCTTTTTCTGTTCTCTCTTGTTCCATACTTTTGTCTTTTTCTGTTCTCTCTTGTTCCATACTTCTGTCTTTTTCTGCTCTCTCTTGTTCCATACTTTTGTCTTTGTCTGTTCTCTCTTGTTCCATACTTTTGTCTTTGTCTGTTCTCTCTTGTTCCATACTTTTGTCTTTGTCTGTTCTCTCTTTTTCCATACTTTTGTCTTTGTCTGTTCTCTCTTGTTCCATACTTCTGTCTTTTTCTGTTCTCTCTTGTTCCATACTTTTGTCTTTGTCTGTTCTCTCTTGTTCCATACTTTTGTCTTTGTCTGTTCTCTCTTGTTCCATACTTTTGTCTTTTTCTTTCTCCCCATTCGTCCCTTTTTTTTTATGTCTCTTTATCTTTCTCACTTTCTCTCTTCTACACTCTCATCCTCTTGCTTTCTTTCTTTTTCTATGAGCTCACCCCCTCTCTCTCTCTTTCTCTCTCTCTCTCGCTCTCTCTCTCTCTCTCTTTGTACATGTCTCTGTCTGTCTGTATGTCCATGTATATCTCATTGTATAGTCCGCTTCATTCTGTTTCTTGTTCTCTGTGTCTTCTGTCTGTCTGTCTGTCCATGTATATCTTGTTGTATATTCCGTTTCATTCTATTTCTTGATCTACAGGCTCTCTCTCTTCTTCTTTATGTTCTGTATCACTATCACTTCCCCATTCACTTTATTATTGATGTACAAAGAAATCAATATTTTTCATACGGTGTTTTTGGACTGAACCAAAAATCAAATTTGTATTTACTAACTTATACAAAGATACAACAATGTTGCCGTTTAATGAAAGCTTTTACAACTGTAACAATATTCATTATATTTCTTCTTTTGTTAATCCATTTTCTGATCATGCGTCGATTTTTTAAAATCAATCTGAGGAGATCGATCTTATTGATCTTCTATATCAGTCTGGATATTTCTCTGTAAGCACCCATTGACCGACTGCTTTTGTCATGTCAAAGGGGCTCCCCGAGGGGGGGGGGGTTGGAATTCAAAGTTAAAACAAATATTTTTTTAAAAAGCATACACACACACACACACGGTCTATAAGAGTTGCTTTGGGTAGACTTCACATTATTTATGACATGAGCTTTCAATGACATTGAATTGTGAAGACAATAGGAGCCTTTACTTATTCGGAACAACGCGGGAACTTAATGAAAAGAAATGAACCGATCGATAGATCGAACTCAATGTTTGTATGATAACCCGACGCTATGTGTTTATGTTTGTTACTTGGCGATGAAGAAGGAAAAAAAAGGGAAAAAGGTGGGGGGGGGGGCTAGAAAGGTGTACAAATGGATAGAAAAATAAATTCGAAACTAAGTCTCGTTTTGACTTCTTTTAAAAAGCTTGATATTAAATACCCCCTATGGCCATAGAACTTGGTCTTCCTGGCTTGCAAGGACCTTCCTTCAGGAAAAAGTACCAGGAAAAAAAAAAGAAGAGGCAGACAAAGAAAGCAATGGGAAGACAACATAAAAGAATGGACGGGCCTGTCGGTGAAAGAGGTTCCAACTAAGACAAAAGACAGAGAGGAATGGAGAAGGACGGTCGTCGACTAATCCTGTGTGGTGCCCCGAAGACTAAAGGTATAGGAAGGAAGAAGGAAGGAAAGATAAAGAAAGAATTACATTTATTGACAATTTAATGAATTCAAACTCAGGACTTCTTGTTTGTTATCTATTTATTCATTGGGGAGAAGAGGTCCCGGTCCAGGCCTGGTCGTTGGATAAAAGCCTTTCTGACGATCAACGGGACATTGGCGCCTTCGGTTGCGATTCCATACTGGACTTTAACCGAGGTTTATTTTCTAAGCAGTTACCTCCTACCTAGGCATTTTACGTTATCATTCTTGAAACGACTAATGGTGATTGCAGCGACATCATCGATAATAGTATTTTAGGACCCGGGCTGAAATTGAGAGATGACATTAGTCATTTCCAATAGTTGAAGTTCCATAGAAATAATAGAGTCACCGATAGAATCGTAGGGTTATAACAAGTGAAATAAGATAAAATACTTTTAAAGAAAAACGAAGCTTATATAAGGGGAAGAACCACCCATTTACAGCAATATTTCTCAATACTCTAAGATTCATTTTCTTTTTTTTTTTATATCAAACAATATTAATTAATGACCAAAAAAATAAGATTAGCTACTGTGCATCTTGATTGATTAATGTTTTGTTACGAACTGTAAATAATTGTGGAGAGTTTTAACTTGGTCTGAGAATAGGACGAGGGCGAACAAACGTGTTGACACTTTGTACCAGACAGGCCGAGTGAGTTGATATAACCTTTGTAAAAAACACATTCTATTGTACAAGAGCCTTTAGTACTACAGTAAGATGTTACCATAAGTAAAATGCAGGAAGAATTTCTCCTTCTATTATGTCATTAGAAGCTGTTCTTTTTTTCTCTTTAGAAATAATAAGGATGGATTTTACTTTTAGAGACATTTACCAGACAGAAGACTTTGTCTCAAAAGATGATTCTAATTTTCTGTAAAATTTAATTATTCATCTACATGACACGGAGATACTTCATCATATTTCATTCCCGACAGCTATGTCTAAATATGGGTGCGTGGCGGTTGGGTGTTAAAGCATTTACTTCCGAACTGAGGGGTGTCGGGTTCGAATCTTCGGCAATAGAAACAAGTGAAATTTGCATCCTCAGCCCTATAGATTCCAAGTTCTGAAAGAGGATCTTGACGACTAAGTCAGAAGTGCTCAAAATTTTTGGGCCTGGGTTTCTTATAAATTTCTGACAAGCATGTTCTGGGTTGAATTTCTATCCAAAAATGCTCTAGTCTAATAGAAATGAAGTTTCCTCTGCTTCCGTATGAAATGACAGGCAGAAGTTTTTAAGGCCTGAGCCGTGCCACATGCTTGGATAGTACATTTAATATCACTGGTATCTGTAGCCAAATGGCTGTACCCCTAATAATTAGTTAGCATTGATTGTATTACTTTGGAGACAACAGCCGAGACATAGACTCTCATAAGACCAAGAGCGTAGCTCGGAATTTTCCATCATTTGAGGGCCCGTGTGGGTTTGACCTCTTTGGGGGCCACTGCATTTTGCGTAATATTTAATATTTAATGTAAAAAACACTCAATTGGGGACCCCTCAAGATGGGGCCCGGGGGGAATTTAAAATTCTCCCCACTCCTCCCCACCCTAGCTACACCACTGCATAAGACCTAGCGCAACAACAAAAATATTTAAAAAATACTTTTTTAAAACGCTTAATTGAAAGAAATACGCAATTACTGTAAGAGCTGTCGATTTTGTAAGATTTATTTCTCTTTTTCCATATTAAAAACTGAATTAATAAACACTACATATTTAACTAATTGATTTGATTTTTTATTGATTCATTTTTTGCCTCTAAAAAATAATTGTGCAAAGTTTCAACTTGATCCAAGATTGGGAAATGGAGAAATAACATGTACAAGGTTTATACCGTATCAGAAACCCAATGCTGAGATTACTCCCTTAAAGCACGTGAAAGGAAGCGGGCAGTGAGTTTGAAGGTCGCCTTGTTCCCGTACAAGAACAAACCTTTTGGCGCACAAGGACCAGTTCTCTGTCTCTCTCTCTCAAAAAGTGGTCCATATCGCCCTTTATGCAGTACGCGGCATTCACACAGACAAGGTTTGTACCAGACAGAGTGTTATTATTTGTACGCTGTGAAACGACTGCTCCTGAGTTTTCCTCAGGGTTGTCTCCCAAAGCCTTTCCCGCGTTTGGGTATAGCCGCAAGGCAGCGGAGGTTTGGATTCAGAGTTTTCCTTCTCCTAGATGGGTAGCCAACCAAGGCTAACAAGCACCTCCTGCCCGAAGCTTAATGGTTTAGGTGCCAGTTTGCCCCTTCTCCTGTCTGCGGTAACGGTTCCGCCAGGCTCAGTATCTGAACCACACGTGAAGGCCAGGAGTTGGACTGGTTGTCTGAGGCTATTTGAGACTCATGCCATTGAAAGCATTTTATAGGTAATGATCGGCTTAAGACCATTACCACTTCCGGCGTTAACAACCTTGCGGAACCTACAGCACTATACAATTTAAAATTAGAAGACTAGAGTGGTCGTCATTTCTACAGATATATAAACCTGTGTGGTCCCCTTCGCCATCTTCATGTGGAACTCTCCCTTCATAGAGAACACTTGAGTAGTTCGCCATCTTCATGTGGAACTCTCCCTTCATAGAGAACACTTGAGTAGTTCGCCATCTTCATGTGGAACTCTCCCTTCATAGAGAACACTTGAGTAGTTCGCCATCTTCTATGTGGAACTCTCCCTTCATAGAGAACACTTGAGTAGTTCGCCATCTTCTATGTGGAACTCTCCCTTCATAGAGAACACTTGAGTAGTTCGCCATCTTCATGTGGAACTCTCCCTTCATAGAGAACACTTGAGTAGTTCGCCATCTTCATGTGGAACTCTCCCTTCATAGAGAACACTTGAGTAGTTCGCCATCTTCATGTGGAACTCTCCCTTCATAGAGAACACTTGAGTAGTTCGCCATCTTCATGTGGAACTCTCCCTTCATAGAGAACACTTGAGTAGTTCGCCATCTTTATGTGGAACTCTCTCTTCATAGAGAACACTTGAGTAGGGTATGCACTTAAAAAGAGATAGACATAAAAAAGAAGACGCTTTTATTTGCTCGGAAAACAAAACCCCCAAAATCCCAGAAAGACTTCAAAGCATTCCTCTTGGTGTTGCTACGACTTGTAAACGCCTGAAGGCCATTCAGGTACAGTTGGCAAAGTAATCGATCTTACAGGTGTGTGTCCCGAACATGTAAAGAGTTGTCTGCGGCTGATGTTGATTAGAAGAGAACAAATCCATTTGGTTCGTTTTAGTCGCCCGCCCTTCTCGTTTGAACATTGTACCCCAAAACCTTGATAGATTATAACAGAAACAGATTGTGTTTGTGTGTGCGTGTGTTTGAAAGACAGGTAGAGACAGAGCTATTACAATTATGCCGTTCACTTGTTAAACAATAAAAAAAAAAAAGCAGATGGATTTAACAATTTGTGGCATGTTTGCCCCCGTACCAGATCATCTCTTTGGCAGTCTATTGTTATGAACGAAGTATAAAAGACTATACATAAAAGAGGAATAGTACGGATGGCTTTAGAACAGGGGTTCTCAACCTGTGGGTCGCGACCCCTTTGGGGGTCGATTGACGATTTTCCAGGGGTCGCCAAAGACCATCGAAAAAATGGATTTTTTGTCTATTCTTCTATTGCTGTGTGTATTTGCGGAAGGGGGGGGGGCGGCAGAGTGGAGGATTGTAAGAAGGGGTCGCCGAGCATAAAAGGTTGAGAGCCGCTGGTTTAGGACAAGAGCAAGGGGTTTAACACATCACAGACATATTATCTCTTTAAAAAAAAAGCAAACTCTGTGAGTACTAGTAAATGTGTTGTTGTTTTATTTCCTCATACTTTTGTATAGCGTATTTTTGATTCTATAAACATCAGTGCACTCTGATCTTAGTTCTTTGTGAAAGGGGGGGGGGGAGTAATTACACAAATGTTCTCGTCTGGTCTTTAGTCGCTAACCAAACACCACTAAGCTCGTGTCGGGATTTTGATAGGTGGCCAAGCTGATTATGCCACTTAGCATACAAGTTCAAGTTTAAAACTGTTACGGAATAGTGCCACTTAAAAATAATAGCGGACTTGAGGAGATTTGGGCTAAATGTCGTTACATATTATCAGTCAAGCGGAGAGAAGATTTCTTCTGTTTAGTTTTGGACGCGCCATTTCTGACCAGTTAAACCGTTACGTTGTATTGATACATTGTGGCGCCATTTGATATTGGCTTTTGTCGGGGCTGACCTTTTTTGCAGTTGCTGTGTTTAAGGCAATGTGGACTCTGTTTATAGAAGTTAAATGCAGGCAGAATGTATTCCTTTCTCTGCTCCCTTTAGTAGGTTAATCTGTACAAATGCATCCTTAATCTATATAGTGACCCAGCTTGGGCAAGACCTTGTTAACCTACATTGGGACCGACTAAGCCGACAGACCATTTTTGGTCCGTTTAGTGAATGCATTTAACTTACATTCACTTAATTCCTTGGTTCTGTAGAAATGCGGAAATCTGCAAGTGTTTCTATGTGTAATAATCCAATTTAAAAGAGTCGTTTAGCTCTTGTGTAAAAGCCAAACAATGTTTACAAATGATGATTCTAGATTTTGTCTTAGCGTTTTAATACTGTGGTAACTATACCTTATAACTGAATAACTGAATATGTTATTATTATACCTTTGATATAGCGCTACTTTCATGCTTATAGCATGCTCAGAGCGCTTTTGGTCCAATCTCATTTGTGGACCAGTGGGGGGGAGGGGGGTCTCTAGGAGTTGGTTTTTAGTGCTGCCTTTAGGCGCTCAGTAAAGTTGGCCCTATTAATATCAATAGACTAATTTTTTTAACATATTTCATCTTGACCTTTATTTATCCTTTAGGCCAATGGACCGTTGGGGCATCATACACGATTCGACAACCTTCTCAAAACCTCTCTTTCTCTTCCATAGACAGACCTGTATATTTCCTTATGTTTACACACCTTCCAATGTTTAGAATTCGTATAAATGCTATTTTTTCTAATGTCTTATTCATTGGTCAATCAAAAAAAAAATAGCAACGCAATGTACCTTCTGACCCCAAATAGGTCAACAACGCTACATTGAACCTAAAAACGTCCGACAAGGCTACCCAGCTCGTTATTGTTGTCGCCGCGTGGCAGTCACATCTATTATACTGGGTGAACCCGAGTGGCCAACGCTCAAAAAACATTCCTCAACGCAAGGCCGTAAACATCAAGACGAATCAATAGCAGAATAAATCCATACACTTGTGGGTTGGTTATTGTTGCCATTGTGTTTCTATGAAGTCCCTGCACTGAATCATAAAGATAAAAGATTTTTACTTCATCAATTTTATATCGATTCCACGACATTGATCTCCTGGAATATGTTTATATATTTTTTGTATTACTTTGTTGTTGAAAGTTGTTTTAAGACTATACCAATAACATTCTAAACGCAGTATATTGTAGTTGCTGTTTAAACCAAACATTCAACATAATTTAACATATAATAAATTTTTAAAAAATCATCTCCAGATCCAGGGCAATATTAGTAAAGTAAAAAGTAAAGACTTTCAGATCATTCGATCTATAGAGTAGATGAATTTAAGTCATTTGTTTCTTTGGCCAACGGTTAACAACCACCTTTACTTTCCCCAACTTAAGTTAGGTACCCTTTAGACTTGGGTGGACTCAGATGCGCCCTAAAAATCCCGAAATTCAAAATCCCAGTCTTTACCGAGATTCGAACCCAGGATCCCAGATTCGGAGGCTAAGCTCTTATATACTCAACCACCGCGCATTATTTTTAAATCTAAAATACCCAAATACTGTGATCCTGAGAATTGAATAATGTCATATTTTATCGGCTAGCATTCTTTACACACATCAAGGATAGTATCAAGGGTGGCTAAATGGTCGCGAGGTATGCACATCGGACTGTCATTACGATGGCCACGAATTCAAACCCTACTTTCATCCCCTAAAGTCCTGCTGGACGTTAGGTCTAGGACGTAATAATGGTCCAGTTTAAAGGAACGTCCAAAGCTTATAAGACACATAAATTGGGATGTTCAACTCTAAAACAAGGCTCTGTACGCCCTAATCGAGATCCGTATGTTAGAACTGGCCATTGAAGTAGGAAAGATAACCCCTACTTGAAACAACTGCTGCCTTGCATTCAATCTGTTTAAATCAAGAGCTATGTAAGCGCATCCAGTGCTAAACCACTTAACCCCCTGTTCCCCTATTGTTTTTCTAGATCTATAAAAAATTAATAAATTTCTTTTTTTGTTTGTATTTTTCATAATTTACATGTTTTTGCAAAGCGAAATAATCTTTAAAACGGGACCTTCAAAAAAAGAACAGATAACTCCACGTCCGTACGTAACTTTTTAGGATTATCTGCGCTTGTGTTCTATAAATATGAACTTATACCCTCTTTTATTGAATCCACATGCCGGAGGAGATCATGAAATGAACGACTTAATCCTTTTCAGAGGAGTGACGTAACCAAGCCCATACCCGAGCTTAGTATACGCCTGATGTTAACACTGCATCTGAATGTTTATTACAGGCTTGCGCGTGCTTAATATCACGTGACAGTATTGAGTCATTAAGCGACGAGCCACACCCCCAGAGCAAAGTCTTTCTGTGTGCTAGATCAGTGTTTCCCAAACTTTTGACCTCTGTGTACCCCTGTTGTAATTTTTGTAGTGCTGAGTACCCCCCCCCCCCCCCAACACACTTTAATTTATTAACAGGAACTAACAAATGGGTATTTTTTTAAAAATCAGCATAGTTAATGAGGTGCAACACGTACCCCCCCCTCCAACTCCTCCAAATCTTCACGTACCCCACTGGGGTACTTCACTTTGAGAAACACTGTGCTAGATAAAATGCGTGTTTATAGTTCATGTTGTCTCTTATACTCGGCGTAGTCTCAAGCTTCCTAGACTCTGCTGTTTCTTACCGACTAGAGTGAGAGAGTTTGATAGAAGGAGGAAGAGGGGGAGGAGGGGGATAGAGTGAAGAGACTGCTGGACGTCGAAGAGGTAGTCTGGGAGGAAATCAAGCAAGGAGGGGCTTTTTCGATAGAGAGAGTAGGGGAAAACGGTGATTTAATGTTATTTGCTGAGTAAATTGAAGTCTTCATCATATTTCAGTAGGGATTTTAAGAGAGGGAGAGAGAGAGAGAGAGAGAGAGAGAGAGAGAGAGAGAGTAAAATGAGATGAGGGAACTGAGAGGCTAGAAGCAGAGGTCACGAAGGTCATGTGATACGAAGCACGTGCATGGAGAAAGTTGACGTCATACAGCAGTGTTTAAACACTGAAGCGCCCTCCCTCCTCCCCTGGTGTCCACCTGAAATCGAGGTTCTCACGTTAAAGTAAATGGCCTCGTGCTATCAAACGTTGAATGATCTATCGACGCAGTGCGATGTCTGCGGGCCACTTGGTCCCCCCAACTGTCTAAGATGCATTTCTCAAGGCGGGCACGAAAAAAAAAAGCATCGCTTGCGTTTCTTTGAACGAGTTAAGTGTCCAATACAAAAGTGACAGAATCTGGGAAATGGGGATTATGGGGGAAAAAAACGGGGAAAAAAACGGGAAAAAAAAACGGGGAAAAAAAACGGGAAAAAAAAACGGAGAAAAAAAAGTAAGCTAACAGAGCGAGCAATAAAAAACTATTGCAACGAATGGAATGATGGATGGAGTAGTGGATAGAAAGACACACAGACTGATGGAATCGCCTTTAAATCAACGAATCTTAAATGTTTCGCTCTATAACCGAAATAACAACATTTCGCCCTTGTGTTATGAAGGGCTATGTCATTACCCGATGATATACAATTTACGTATATTTCGTACTAAATAGTTAGTGACTTTCCGACCCCAGCCCCCTTTCCTCGCCACAATCGAAAGATGTGAACCCAGCGACATTAAAAAGATTCCATATTTAGACTATAAACTCGGGGTGAGTTTGGCCTTTAAAGGCCTAAAAATATCTTGTATCATTAACATCAATATGATCTAGTTTTCAGTTCTAAATCGTGTTCCGATCAATGACCTTAGAGCTAACACGGGAATTTCCGTGTAACCGACATTTTTTGTTGTTATTTATCTTGGTTTAAACTGGGTTGAGTTTTGTTTTCATTCCAATGACAACTGACATTGGATTTTATCAAGATACAACATAAGAAGAAATTGATGTGGTATGTTTGTTTTAGACCCTCTGGGTCTTTTATTAGTTCATTAACAATATGAATAATGTTAATAATATTCTATTTATGTTTAATACGGTTCTGGGCTTCACAAACGATTGTTTCAACTAAGTATAGTGCTTTAGACCCTGGATCGGGCTGCTTGAACGGGATGCATGAATCAGCCTTGAAAACTAATGATTTAGCAGAATTTTAGTCACTCATTAAGATGCAAGCCTAGATTAGATAATATGCTAACTAATGAAGCCAAAAATATTTTGTCTAATTAATTTTTAAAAAAAGTTCGCTACTTGCCAGAAAATGAAGAGAGATGATTGTTTTTTGTATCCTACTGTAACTGGTGGAGGCGCAATAGCTGAGTGGGTTGGATTACGAATCCAAATGTGGGCAGAGGATTCGCGGCGCACCACATTTTGAGCTACAAATGGCCACAAATAAACTAAAGCAATGTCAAGGACGGTTAATTAAGCGTCACAGCTGCAAACTACATAATAAAGAATCCAGCTATAATGTTAACCATATTCCAACGTGTGGCAGTTTATCTTCATGTCCTACTTAAATATTATGAAGTCTTCTTCACATAGTTTCCGACTGAATACGTATGGAATCATATAATAACAAGGTTACAAAGACAGTTTGTGTGGAAACCCAAACTCAAAATCGGCCCCCGAAGTGGTCCACCCAGGCAGGTAAAAAGGCAGGTTTCAATATGTTCAGAAAGAACATCAGAGTAAAATTCTATCAAAGACAAATGACAGAGAAAAATGGAGAAAGAAGGTTGACAGATCTTGTGTGGTACCCCAGCGATCCAGCAGACCAAAAGATAGGTGAAAGTGAATGTGAATTTAAATGTGAGCCTGGCCTAAATGATGTCTTACAATGAATATCTAATTGATCTTATTGTTTTGTAAAGGGTCGATCTCTTATTTATTCAAATTCTCAACAAAAAAAAACACATTTCCTTAAAAAAAAAATCCTTTGATTAAATTTCTGTGCAGACACATAGAGTATGCTGTTTACGTGATAATATTAAAAACTACTTATTAATTGTTGTTTTAAATTATGTCCGACTTATATGCATATAAAATAGATTTTTCTCTTTAAAAAAAGTAAACATTTTGTGTGTGTTTGTAAATGTAGTAATTAGTATGACAGAACTTACTTAACTTAGCAATACGAATGTGAAAAAAAAAGTATTTTTTTTTTACAAAAGTCAGAAACCATTTGCAAAAATGTGTTAGAATATGGTCCAATGTTATGTTCCTTACCAAAAAGCCTCCCGTGTTTGTTACTATTAATAGTGAATAGTTGTAAAAGTGGTGTATTTTTATGAAAAAACTGCTTGGATAAGTGATTAAAAAAATTTTGCTTTCAGAAAATAAAATATTATGAAATATTATGATGTCGGATTTTCACTCTTTTCTAGTTTACGCCATCTAAATGGACGGACGGACGGATGGACGGACAAACATCAGACATTCCACACAAAACTAATAGCCTCTTTTTCCCTTTCGTATGCCGCAAAAAAAAAGTTTTTTCTTAATTTAAATTATTTAGTGCTAAAAAAAAACAAAAAAAAAACGAAAGTGCTTAGAAAAGTTTCTTCAGTACTAACGAGTGCACAGAATTTATCAGATATCTATTAAAAATAAACATTCTCTTCCTTGATTATTTTGATGCTTTTTATTCATTAAGATATAAACCAGAAATATTTCAAATTAAAAAAAATAAATAAACAAAGTGGAGATGACTTTGTATTTACATGATGTATAATCTTTTCGTGGAAAACAAAAAGTTTATGAGAGAAAGTGAGAGGGCTTATAGGAACGAGTTCTAGTTTGACAGCAAATGCTTCATGAACTTTAAGACGATTGATAATGGCCATCGCAAGAAAGAGGCAGTCCATTTCTTTGCTTTGTTACAATCGAAGAATAAAACATCCACTGGGATCCGGTAACCAGCCTAAGGGAGCCCCCATCCCTCGACGCTGACGGCACAAAACGTTCTGAGAAAGACTTGTTTACCTCGATGTCTCATTCACGTCATTTTGAATGCGAGCATTTCGTTCCAGGAAGAGAGAAATAAAAGCGAGGGAAGTCAGGGGGAGTAACTACAAAGTGACATTGATCTAAACCACGCGCTAAATATTCTTCATATCGTTGGAATGATATTAAAACCTCGCATCACATTGAAAAGTAAAGGCTGGGTTTCTTTTGTTGATTTTCAAGTTTCTATGGTAAAAAATGTAAAATGTGTCACCATTCTTCTTGCTGTTTTCTCACAAGGAGAAAAGGGGGAGGGGTTTTTTTCAGGGCGCTAAAAACTGAATCTAATACAGTCGTTTATAATAAACAAAATGTATATTATAAGCGAAAACATACATCTGAATGGCTGATTCATTCATTAATGTATCAAGAAAAATCAGAAACTGTTGTTCTGATTCGTAAGAAATTTCGTACACAGGTTGTTTTTTTTTAACCTTTTATGATCCTGCTAAGGAACTATTTTCAAAGATTTGCAGCATGGAACGCCCCAAATAAAGCAATACATTTATTATTATAAATGTAATACTCGTATTGAAATATGTATATAGTTTGTCCATAGCGGTTCGATGATGATCACTTGTCATCCAGGGGGCTGAGGGCTTTTGCACTGGGGTTTTGTGCCTCCTCATGTGGCTTATGAGATTTTCAGATGCGCAGGTTTTTCCATCTGGAACTTGTGTCATTGACATTGCTTTTTTTTCTTCTCTGACGCTTTTCTTCTGCCAGCGCTGTTCGCTTGTCCTAAGATATTTGCGCTCCAGTTTTCACAGCGCGACGCCAGGATGCTTTATCGTGTGCGTTCGACCCAAAATGCTTACGGCTTTCAGAGATGCTTTGAGAGTATCCTCAAACCGTTTATTTTAGTCTTCCTTGTGAGTGTCACGACATCGATACTGTGACCTCATTCTATTCATTTTAGCAACGGGGTCAAGTCAAAACAAAAAGTTGCAGGAGTAAGCATGTGCTAATAATAATTAACCAATCAGAGAAAGGGATCAGGAAAAGAGGTCGGACAGGTCAGTTTCTAGAAGGTCATAGCGAATATAGAAAGTATTTAGAATAGAAGTTTCCAAGATTCTAGAAAAGACGACCATAAATTGGGGGGGAAATGAGTTAGTGCAGGTCCTAGAGCTGTTGCAGGTCCTAGAGCTGTTGCAGGTCCTAGAGCTGTTGCAGGTCCTAGAGCTGTTGCAGGTCCTAGAGCTGTTGCAGGTCCTAGAGCTGTTGCAGGTCCTAAAGTATTGCAGGTCCATAAGTCGCCCAGGTGAGCTGTTCTGCCTCATCGTGGCACCTGGGTGGAAACGGCTACTTGAGGAGGTAGCTAGGCTAAAGGAATGGCGAAACATAACTCCCGTGGGAATGCCCACGGGTAGACGAGAGTTTACCCCTTGCACGGGCGGGGTTGCAAAAAAGTTCCCACAAACACGTCCCACATCCATGCGCCGTTCCTCAAAGGACCGTTACATAAATGGCGAGTCCCCCACGGCTAGCTTGGTATAACGAAGGAAAATGACGGAGGCTCCCGGTGTCCTCGGCCTTCGGCCATGAGCGGCGAATCATGCGTCGAGGCCAAAGGCATTGGAAACAGCAATGTTTTACATAGGCATTGACTTGGGTCGCTCTCAAACAGAACTGTGCGTTCACACAGGTTTTTTTTTTTTTTTTTTACTGTTCTGGCTGGACGACCAAACAGGTTTTTTTTCAAACTTAGAGCTCGAAGAGCCTTCGGCTTAGCTCTTTTGGACATCAAAACGGTCCATAAGTCGTAATAAGTCTTTGAGTACTTTATATGGTTGAAGTCCAATATTAGTGAAAGAAAGTAAAGTTTCAGTTAAGAAAAGCTCAAGTCGTTCAGATGTATCTATATATTTAAATACTGTTTTGTCGTGGACTTAGTATTTCAGTGGTTTTGTAAGAATAGATGTCAAGCATTTCTGTATTAGGAGAGAAGAAGCAGGCCTATCTGCATCTGAACAAACCTACCCATGCCAAGTTAGCTCATCTTCGATCACGAAGGAATATATATATATATATATATATATATATATATATATTATATATATATATATATATATATATATATTAGGGGTGCACCGGATAGTCCCTCCGGCTCCGGCTTCTGGCGAATATCCGGCATTTTTTACTATCCGGTGCTATCCGGCTCCGGTCGGATATCACTACCGGATAGTAAACCGGATAGTAAAAATACACCTATTTAATATGCATAGAGTGGACCTCGTTCCATTACTGTCTGTTATAGAATGTATTAATGTTTATATGAAAACAAAATAATGTGCTTAAAAATTGAGCCATTATAAATATGCACCAAACATCGTTTATTATAAAGACAAGGCATGTTAATAACTTAATATAAATAGAGATGAAACTTTACATCATAAATGCGCTTTACATACAGAGATGCAATGACTGGCACTTTTTTCAATTTGTCTTGACCTTTGAGTAAGTTAGTTAACATGTTAAAATGTTACATTCCTTGACTACGTCATGCTGACCAGACGTCTGTCTAGCTGTGCGGGTATATCTCCAGAGGTAGAGATGAACAACTCCCACCCCCTTTTATTTGTTTAGTCCATCACATTGAGTTTTTTATAGGCAGGTAACCACAAGTTAAATACGATGGACGTAGGTTTAATGTCAGCGTATAGACACTCTCTAGTGGTCACACCTTTCGAGGGAACTGAGTTTGTTTACTTAGTAGTTAATCTTTATTGGGGGGGGGGGCTGGACTACAAGAGCCACACCTCTAAGGTAACCAGGTATATTTCTAGATGAACAACTCCCTCCCCCTTTTATTTGTTTAGCCCATCACATTGAGTTCATTGATTGACAGGTGACCCCAAGTCAGATACGATGGACGTAAGCACTCTCAAGAGGTCACACGAGGGAACTAGGTTTGTTATTGGGGGGGGGACTAGACTTTACATTATAAATTCGTATTACATACGTAGCAGCGATGTCTGGTACACTGGCTTGTCTTGACCTTTGAGTGGTCTAGTAAACATGTCATATTCCTTAACTACGTCACGCTGATAATCTGTCTAGATGTGCGGGTATATCTCCAGAGGTAGAGATGAGCTACCCCCACCTCCTTTTGTTTGTTTAGTCCATAACATTGAGTTCACAAATAGGCAGCTGACCACATTAAGCCAGATGTCAACGTGTCGACACTGTCTAGAGGTCACATCTTATGAGGGAACTGAGTTTGTTTACTTGGATTAGAATTTGTATTAGAGGCGGGACTACAAGCCAAATCTCTATAAGGTTAATTTGGTATGAGTTAGTTTATTATGAGATAGGCTGTCAATCAAGGGTCTGGACCACAAACCACACCTTTTATACTATTGGACGGGTAATAAGTTTGTTTACTTTGAGTTAAGTCTCACGTATGAGTCAGGACTACAAGCCAAACAGACACTGACCAAGGGTATCTTTAAAGGGAGGGCTCAAGAGACTCAACACCCCCAACTTCTTATTTGTTTAATCCATGACAATGTATTGATAGAGAATATAGACATTGACCATTCTTAAGCCAGAATGGATTAACGCAAATTGTTAAGACATATTGAGACTGTCTAGAGGTCACTAGATGGTGACACTAAGTTTGTTTACTTGGAGAGAAATGTCATTTAGGCACACGTTCGTTGCACAATAAAATAAAACAAATAGGTGCATGTGTGCGTGTATGTATTTTTCCCCTTGTATTAAAACCTTTAGAAAGAAAACTAATTTCATTGTTTAATTCTATTGACTTAATATATAAAGGAAAACCTTACAGTTAAATTTAACATCGCAGAAAATAAATTGATCTAAAGCACCACAATTAGATCTAGCAAACAAAGAAAAAATATGCTGGAATGTTAAGAAACACTTGACCTCTGTAACTAAGGTACAGAGATAATTTATCTATATGCTTGACTGATCATGCCAATGTGTTATCTTTTTTTGCCTGCACACTAAACACTTGCGTATGCCCAAGGAAAAAAAACGCGTGAAGGTCAACACAATCATCTATACACACTACACTAGGACTACATGTGTAGGCTCACTACGTCTATCTGACCAGGTTGTTACGATCAATCGAACACAAAGTCTATTTATGTTGTTTTTTTTTGGTAGGGAGGGTGTGGGTGATTTTGTTTCTTTTATAGTTGGTTTTCCCAATTCTCTTAGATCTATATAACAGTAGATCTAAACATTGATAACAATAATAGGCCTACAGACTACAATTAAATCTATGCTTCGCAACATTTAAGGCTCAGGTTATGAGTAGGTATAATAGATGTTCCTGCTGTTAATAAAATATCGTTTGCCGCAAATAGATTAATAAATATATGACCTACTACGCTTCAGATTCCAACTATTAACTAACAGCTATCAGTATTAAGCCCTTGAAGCCAGAACCAGAAGCAGTCTTTGGACTTAAAATTACAAGTCTGATGACCAGTTGTTGGTCAGAAATTATTGAACATTAGTAACTAGTTAAATATATACTAACATATTTTACATTGACCCTCCAACACAAAGCCTTTATAGTTGGTGGCCTCGTACATACACACAGACACGCTCATGCTACACAGATTAATTTATGTTTATAAATACTGTTAATCTTTAATAAATCAATCAGCAAAAGAGTTTAAAACAATAAGGTATATAAAAGGAAAAAAATAATACCAACAAATATAGGTATGTTATTTAACAGTTTCGTAAAATGCTCAGCAATACAAGCTATTTACAAAACACTTAGGTATTCGGCTCCGGCTCCGGCACCGGCCGAATATCAAATTTTACTATCCGGTCATATCCGGCTCCGGCCGGATATCAAAAAGTACTATCCGGTGCACCCCTAA